>PVKP010000921.1:0-166558 GCA_004027715.1 Plecturocebus donacophilus | reverse complement strand
CACACACACACACACACACACAGCCACAGTCTCCTACTGTCCTATTTTAAATGAATAATCATATATTCCTTAACACAACGAAACTTTTTTGTGAACTTGGGTATCTAGACTCTAAGGACGTAAACGAAGTATTTAAATGTCTAATTTTAAGATTCATTCACTTTGTTACAGATATTTAATTAACATATTACATAAATGGCATATTAATTTAGATATATAGCATATGTCCACTCTTATGTAAAATAACTTTATTCAGCTATTCACATGTATCTATGGCATCAGAGTGAGTAATCTAACACATTTTTTTCCAAGAGTACATTTTCTTCCATTCCATCTAACTTGCTTCATTACAGCATTTAGTGAATTTGTGACTGATGTTGTCAGTGGATATTTTAAAATCCAGACACAATACCCATGAGGAGAGTAGGTGTGTACACAATAAAACCACTTACTGTTCTATCTTCTTAAACAATCTTTAAAATTTTTCAAAAACTATGTCATATCAGGAATAGAAATAAATCAATCTAGATTAAGTGTCTTTGTTTCCTTTTTAACCCACTGTGTCAGTTCTATATGAGCTTCCAAAATGACCATCCATTGGTGTCATTGCAAACTGTATCTTTTCCAAAATAAATGAGACATATCACATATTATTCAAACCTGAGAAAACTTGAAAATGCTTTCCAGACTTTTTCATCCTGAGGGTTAATTTGAGAGATGAGAGCCAACATCCTGTTAGTTTCCCAAAGCAACCATGACAAAGTACAAGGGACGGAGAGACTTAAGCACCATCTTGCAGCCTAGAAGTACAAGATCAAGGTATCTTCAGGATTGGTTTCTTCCGAGGCTTCTCTTCTTGGCTGGTAGACGCCCATCTTCTCCCCGTGTGCTCACCTGTTGTTCCCTCTGTGTGTGTCTGTGGCCTAATCTCCACACCATACAGGAACACCAGTCACTTTGGATTAGGGCCCACCCATATGACTTCATTTCACATTCATGGCCTGTAAAGGCCCTATCTCCAATTATGACCGCATTCTGAGTTATTGAGTTTAGGGCTCCAACATAGGAATTTGGAGGATGCTACTCAAGCCATGCTGTGGCGTAACTATTATAAACTACCAAATGCTAATATTATGTGAAAGAAAAAGCTTAAATTTGTGTAAGAATATGAACTAATAAATAATATTAAAATAAACATAGTACCAATTTAAGGTAGCAAAAGAATGACAACCTTAAAATGTGTTCCTATATCTCTTTTTGAATTTGGAAAAATTGGAGTTTTTAATCTGAGAACTTCGAATGAGAAAAATGTGAATACCCACCTTTCAAAAAAGAGAGAGAGAGAGAGAAAAGAGAGAATAATTTATCCCAAATTTAAGAAAATTACTTTGTTTTAAGCATATGTCAACCATATTGCCAGAAATGTTTAAGTACCTACTTTGATTACTGAGTTATGTAAATATTTTAGTAAGCCATGTTTAAATAAATTCCTTTACTAAAGATCATTGTAGAATGCATTATTTAGTTCACATGAAATGTATGAGCAAAAATGTTATAGTAAAACAAAAATACAGAATGTGACTTATTTATCTAGGAAAAAATTTCTTTACATTAATTAACAGAATCTTTCTAGAACTCATCAATAACCCATGAAAATCAGATTCATAGACAACAAAAAATAAATTTTAAGCAAGTTTATTTGAATATATTAATCGAAGTTAAGCCAAATAGGGCAGGCGCGGTGCCTCACACCTGTAATCCCAGCACTTTGGGAGGCCGAGGCTGGCAGATTGCCTGAGCTCAGGAGTTCGAGACCAGTCTGGGCAACACAGTGAAACCCCGTCTCTACTAAAAAATACCCAAAAAGTTAGCTGGTGTGGTGGCCTATGCCTATAGTCCCAGCTACTCAAGAGACTGAGGCAAGAGAATCGCTTGAACCTGGGAGGGGAAGATTGCGGTGAGCCGAGATCGCGCCTCTGCACTGCAGCCTGGGCGACAGAGCGAGACTTCATCTCACAAAAAAAGAAGAAAAAAAAGAAAAAAGAAATTAACCCACTAGAAAAGTGTAACTTCACACTATTTTTCTATATATTCTCCATGATAAGTCATTACTTCTTCTACAATACAATTTAAGCAGGGGGAATAAAATCATAATAGCAAAGACCATTATTCTAAATATGATGTTTACAATTCCTATTTTTCCCAATATTTTATAAAAAATTTCTAACATACGTAAACATTAAAACAATTTTATCATGAATAATACTTGCTATATAGTTTGAATATTTGACTCTCTAAACCTCGTGTTGAAATGTGATTCCCAGTGTTGGCAGTGGGTTCTAAAGGATGGTGTTTGGGTCCTGCAGCAGATTCCCCATGAATGGCTTGGTGCCATCCTCATTGCAATGACTGAGTGCTCACTCTATTCATTCTCACCAGAGTGGTGGTTAAAAAGCGCCTGGCCCTGCTCCCCGCACCCGCCCCCCCTGCTTTCTCTCTCACCAGGTAATCTCTGTGCACATCAGCTTCCCTTCACCTCCACTATCAGTGGAAGCAACCTGAAGCACTCAGCAGAAGCACGTGCTGAGGCCTTGCTACTTGCACAGCCTGTAAAACTGTGAGCCAAATAAACTTTTCTTCTTTGTTTTCTTTCTTCTGCTTCTTCTTCTTTTTTTTTTTTTTTTTTTTTTTGAGATGGGGTCTCACTGTGTTGTCCAGACTGGAGTGTATCCCTTTCTTTCTAAGTTGCCTACCCTCGGGTATTCCTTTAAAGGAACATGAACATATTAAGGCAGCCCAGTACTAACCAGTTCGATTTTACAATTAATATTGTCAAATACTAACCATTTAGATTTTACAATTATTATTTCTTTAAAATTTTATCTAACTATCCATCACTCCATTCATGTATTGACCAATCTTATTTTCTGATGTTTTAAAAGTAAGTTGCTGACATCAGAACACCCCTAAATGTTTCAGCAAGCATGTAGAATACAATACGTATTTATATTTTGTTTTCCTTTAAAGGTAAAATTCACATACAATAAGATGTACAAAATGTAAGTTTATCTTTTGATGAGTTCTGACCCTGTATATACCTGTGTAATTCAAGCCTCTAAAAATATAGAGAATATTTTTATCACTCCTGAAATGCTACTTTCTATTAAATCCCCACATGACCCCCACCTCAATGCAATCACTATTCTGATCTTTTTCTGCCATAAATTAGTTATACTTGCTCTAGAACTTAATAGAAACAAAAGCATTTGGCATACATACCATACTTTTTTAAATAAAGCTTCTATTGCCAAAATATTTTGAGATTCATTCTTGTTGCAGTTCATTTTCTTTAAATGTCCAATACTGTTTCATCATGTAAGTAAGTCATATTTTGTTTATTCATTCTGCTAATGATGGACTCTTGAGCTGTTTCTAGTTTGGGGTTGTTATGAATAAATGTCATAAATATTGTTCTACAATATCTATGATCTTTTGTGGATATTTGTTTTTAATTTTTAAAATATACCTAGGAATGAATTGCCATTTTCTGCATTAAAAATAGTTGTCATATGTTTAAGTATTTTTAAAACTTTTTAAAGCTTTAAGTAATTACTAGCACATTATAAATATCATTTTGATCATTCATTTGCTTACCAGCATGACTTGTAGGCTGAAACCTAGCACCCATCCCATGTTGTAGAATAGTCACGCTCACTGATTTCCGTGTTGTCTGCAGTTGCTTGGGTGCTACAATGGCAGATATGAGTATTTGCAACAGAGACTTTATGGCCTATGATTTCAAAAATATTTACTGGCAGGTGCGGTGGCTCATGCCTGTAATCCCAGCACTGAGAGGCCAAGGTGGGCCTATCATGAGGTCAGGAGATCAAAATCATGGTGGGCAACATGATGAAACCTCGTCCTACTAAAAATACAAAAGAAATAGCTGGACATGGTGGCATGTGCCTGTAGTCCCAGCTACTCAGGAGGCAGAAGTAGAATGGCTTGAACCCGGGAGGCGGAGGTTGCAGTGAGCTGAGATTGCGCCACTGCACTCCAGTCTGGCGATAGAGTGAGATTCCATCAAAAAAACATTTACTGTGGTCCCATTATAGAAAATAAATTGTTGTGTGCTATATAATAACTGCATGATTATAGCAAATAGTAGTTACACATATATCTCTACTAGAAGGACTTTCACATAATCTGAAGTTTTACTTCTAATCAACCATATGAAATTTCAAACATCTTCTCGCATCTCAAAACTGGCCTTGCATTCTATTCCTAATGGCTGCTCAGGAACCTGGAAATAGTAGTACTGGAAAACCATGGACAAGGCCGTCTGGACTAACAGTTTGTTGCTGACATAGGGAGTGGGCACCAAGTGTGAGGACTGCCATAGCTCATGCTTAATGCCCACTAGCAGGCGTCCACTCATCCACTCAGGGGCAGCCGCTGCTTCTAAGCAGAAGATAGAACTCAGCCATTTGACATTATCCATCCTTCTTCATCAGTGACTCCAGAACTTGCCAGTGGAAGAGAGTGGCCACAGTGGCAGAGATGGAGGGTGTGCAGCAACTAAGCTAACCACTACAGCCCCTGAGTGTCCACCACCATCAACAGACAGTGCCCATAGGCCATATTCCTCACAAAGACCTACTACGTTCTCGATTGAAAGTTAATTGGTTGGCCTCCTTCCGCCCTGGAAGAACTGGTATCTCATCCTTGTGTTACTGAAACACCAAGGGTTAGGTCTAGTTCCTGCCGTTCATCATACAGAGAGCCAATGACCGAAACAATGATTATTGACAAGAAAGCAAGTGTTGATCAGGTGCTGCAGCCAAGAAGACAGGAGCTCGGTGTCAAATTCATCTCCCTGACTAAAACTGGGGGGCTTATATAGGTGGGAAGAAGTGTAACAATATGTAAGAAAACAGGAACTGGGGAGAGGCAAGTAGGCAATGCTGATGAATCGGGAGCCAGCATCTCATCGTCTGGATGTTTTGATCTGGTATCAGTTCTTTGATATTATTTTTGAGATGACTGAAGGTTGTTTCCTGAGGAAAGAACACAGATAAAACAAATAAAGGTTTCAAGTTTTAAGACCAGAAGGATCAGTTTTTATGTTTGTCAAAAGAACTGTCTATGGGACCATTGAGTTGGTTTCAGCTGGACGCATAATTATCTATCCTGGGAAAGATTTGTGTTTCTGCCTACAGAGCTTAGCTGGTACCACTAACTGGAGGCTGCCAGTGTCTGGAGGAAAGTCCCTCCAATTTGTACCTGATTAAAGATCCACTTCACAGTGAGGGATGTGAGGAAATGGGCTCCTGACTATGGGTTTTACCGATCATATCACACACCATGCCATCTGGATGTCACCTCAGCGGAAAGCACTGGAACACAGGTGGAAGGCACAGCTAACATGCCAGCTGGGATCTGGGACCATCATGAAGCCTATGCACTGACACAGGCCTCTGCATGGAAGAATGCTGGGAGAATACCTGGGTCCCAGAGCCAAGTGATGCAAGCAGGAGTGGCCTCATTTAGCACCAATTGTCTTACTTATTATAGGACTTTGTGACAGAATTGTTCCCACAATTCTGGGTCGTGCAGAGTAATAGGACCTGGTCCCCAAAGAGGCACTCTTACCAGGAGACACAGAAAAGCTCTCCTTATCTACCAACTGTACTTGCCACCTGAGCACTCAGGACTCTCTGTTTCCAAGGACAACTGGACAAGAAAAGGAGTCACCATCTTCGTAGATGACTACACCTGGTTAGTGGGAGGAGGTCACATCTACACAACGTGGGGAGAAATACCTGTGAAGTCCAGGGGATCCACTGGGATGCCACTGGCTACTCCTTTCCCAAGAGAGTGACTATGGATGGACAAGTACAGCAGCCTCAGTTTGAGAAGGGTTTGAGCATCAGGGCCGGGACCTCTCAGAAATGAGCATTTGGGTCATCCTTCCACGTCAGCTACCAACTGCAGAGGCGATGACGGGAATCTGGAATGCTCCTAGAAGGGAGAGGAGGCACTCCAGCTGCAGCGCCTACTAGCTGCATTGATGACTGGCGTACTTTGTTCCACTCACCCGACTTAAGTGTCCTTCAGGAATGGAGGCCACCAGGACACACAGAAGTGGAGAAGTGGACCTTTGAGGGATGGACTGTTGCAACCAGGGCAGTGTCGCTCAGGGCATATCCACCACAAGATTCCTGCTGAGCCTGTGCTCTTGCCACATGGCTCCTAGATGTTGAGTGACTAGGAACAAAGTGGAGGGGCTGGGCCAGGCGTTCCCAGCCTAGTGCTACAGTGTAGCTTCAATGGGCAGTCTTTGTTCCAGGGCTTCCATCAACCAGTTTCTCAGAGCTGCCTTACAGTCTGAAGATCTTCTGAATTTACTTTTCTTCCCTCTTTCCCTTACTAGGTATCTCCACCCAAACCTGAGTCTCTACCCACCTATGCCTGATCTTTCCTCCCTTTTGTTGGCAGCCTTACGGGAGCTCACCAAGCTTGTGATGTTCAGCATTTTCCTGATTACTTTATGTCTTTAACATTTAGATATCTCTTTTAAATTTAAGTTTTAAAAATGTAAGTTGTAAAATTTAACTATAATTTAAGTTTTAAAAATCCAGTATGGAAGATCTATATTTTAGGAGGTTTAATAGTTCAATCAGTATATTTACTTGTTTCTCTGATGTAATTTATTTATAAATATTTTTTGTTTTATGCTTTTTATTCACCAAGAAATTGTTTTCATTTTTTAGTCCCTTTTTCAAGTTTTTATTTGATTATTCAAGTTTTAGTATATACTTTACCTTCTATTAATGGAAATTATATATTTGTCATCTTTTAGTGGAATCTTTTAAATGTGATTTATATGCTTGATTTTATGAAATTCTAAACTTAATTACTATTTTAAATGCCTCCCAAACCATATAATAACCTTGAAAGGCATTAATTGCAATGATTCTTCTGTTACTCTAAATATTTATTATCAATCTTATTTTGAAAACTTCAGTAACACCATCATCATTATCATCATCACTTTTTTTGCCTTATGTGCAAAGCTTATTTACATTTACTTACATTTTATCAGTTTATTTTCTTATTGGTGTTTTGTTTCTCATCCTTTACTGATCATCTTTTTGTTGTTTCATCATTAAATAATGTTTTGTGAGTGTTAAACTATCTCAGCTTTTTTGATAATATCTTTATTCTGAATATACTTATTCTTGAACAATGATTTAGCTGTGTATAAATCATAATAGTTTTATGCTACAAGAACTTTTAAAATATTAAATTATTGTTCTCTTTTCTGTTTTCACAATATTCTAGAAACCTGGTATCATTATTTTATAATCTTTATTCAAATTCTTCTGAAGATATTGGGCATTTCGATTCCTTTTAATAATTTTATATTTGTGAAATATTCCATTTGTGTTCACTAGACTTTCTCACATAGAAGGTTTAAACTTTTCATAAATTTTGGAAAATGAGCAGTTATAACATTTTCTAATATGACCTCTGCTCTATCATATCTGAGATGTCTGCTGCAACCCTATTTAGCATATAACTGGATTTTCTCTATTTCTTCTTTAATGTATAAAATATATCATTCATATCATCATTTCCTTTGCCTTTTTTTATTGTCTTCTGAGTGTTTTACTCAAATCTATCATCCAGTTTACTAATTGTCTCTTTAGCTGTGTCTAATAATCTTTTTCATTCACTTGGTGGGCTTTTTATTTCAAACTCAATTTTTCCACGCATAGTTGTGCTACTTTTTCCTTTTAAGCCTAAAGGTTCTATTTTGTTATAAATTTCTTATATTATTAATTTTTATTTTAATCACTTGGATGATACATTTTGGATCTAAAAACTCCTATTATCCGAAGTTCTTTTGGTTTAATTTCACCTTTTAATATGTTTGCAACTTATATTTATTGGGCATTGCATTCAAATGTGAGTTGTAATTTAGATTGAAGTTTTATCTTCATCAGGGTTTTATTCGTAAAATTCTTGGCAATCCAGATACAGGGCATGCAGCTCCAGGTTGACTTTGTCAAGTTGCTTTAGAAATATTATCAGTGTGAGCCTTACTTTTTATGTTAATTATTCAGATTAAGATTTCTTGACCACACTGGTAGTGAATTTTTAATGTAGCAAGTTTTAAAAATATTGAGAATCATTAGGCAAGTAAATTGGTAGTATTTAATAGTTTTAATAATTCAGGGGGCTAAAAAGTTTGTTATATTCAATCTTTTTAATAGTTCAAAGCCCAAATATGCATGTGCTTGATGTCTGTGGTAAAACATTCCCAGGGAATACTTCTGTTCCCTTCCCAAGTGTAGGTAATATTCTCATAGCATTTGTTTTCTACTATATACTTTTACTAATGACAAGTCTTTATGGTTTTATTGCAGCTCCCAACCTCATGTGGGCAAACAGTTGGTAACATAAGGTTGCCAACTTTACAGTGTGGAAAGTAACCTGGTTGATCCAGGCAGGCTCAATCGAGTCACTTGAACTTTTAATGGCAGGGAACTTGGATCAGAGAGATGCAGTAAAAAGGGAAATCAAGAATATTTCAAGCATGAGGAAGATTCAATGTACTTTTTGCTGTCTTTGATATGTAGGTATCCGTGTGCAGAAAACAGCAAGAGGCCTCTAGAACCTAAGGGCAGTCAGTTGATAGCAAGCAAGAAAATGTGGACCTCAGTCCCACACCCACAAGAAATTTGATTCTATCATCAGCCTGATGAGCTTGCTGGCAGCTTCTCCCCAGGTCCCCATCAGAACACCTTCCTGCCACACCTTGATTTTGCCTCCTGAGCCTCTCAGCAGAGGACCTAGCTAAGTCATATGGTGCTGAGACTTCTGCAACCAATATAACAGTGAATTGTCCCACCTGTAATCCCAGCACTTTGGGAGACCAAGGCAAGTGTACCACTTGAGCTCAGGAGTTCAAGACCAGCCTGGCCAACATGGTGAAAACCCATCTCTACTAAAATTACAAAAATCAGCTGGGTCACACACCTGTAGTCCCAGCTACTCAGGAAGCTGAGGCATGAGAATTGCTTGAACCCGGGAGGCAGAAGTTGCAGTGAGCTGAGATTGTGCCACTGCACTCCAGCCTGAGCAACAGAGTGACATTCTCACACACACACAAAATTTAAATTAAATTAAAAATAAATAGAACTATGAGATCAAACAACATGCTACTAAATCTGTAATAATTTATGGTAGCAGCCAAAAGAAAAAAAAAGAAACTCATTCAGCCCTCCTTGGTTATCTTGTGTACCATGGGAGAAAAAATAACTATGTTAAAAGGGCAGAAACCCACATGTGGTCCCAGTTTATTTCCTTTCTAGTACTCCATTATTTTGACATATTAAAAATATGTCTAATTTGACACATGTCAATGAAAATGGAAGAATTTCCAAAAGAAAAAAGAGAGAGAGAGAGAATAAGGTTAGGCCTGTCATTTAAGGTAATTATAAGCATGTATGTTTACTGAAGTCTTCCAGTAATTTTTGAAATAATATACCATGGTAAAATCTGTATGCTGATAAAAGGACAAATCATGAAAACAGTATGGGTGGAATTTTTTATTGATAGAGGAGATTATTCTCCACAGGACAATTTAGTGCATCAAACTCTCAAGAAATAATAAACAAAGAAGTCTAAAATTTATATTTTACATATTTAAAATATTTCACAAGTCTTGTAATTCCACAGATGCAGTAAGTAGTGAACACAATCGTTTATGAGAAGCAAATTGTTATAATACATATGATTGCCAAAAGGCCTTTCAGATATTTGAGAAACAGAAAAAGACATTCAGTGGCTATTTCTAGATACTCATGAAAAAGAAAACCAAGAAAAATATTCATAAAATGAAGATAGGTCAAATAATATAAAGAAATAAGGTAAGTTAGTTTAGATGTTTATGAATATCAAAAACAGTTATTTTTCTCCCGTATTCTGTAGTTTAGATTTAAAGAACATATTAAAATTGTTTACAAGCATGCAGGTATTTCTAGATTTCTTTTCATATTCAAAAGAAACTAACAATTTTCAGAAAATGTAAGACATTATCTTGTTTGCCATATAGCCATGATAGTGACTATGATAATGGTTATATAACTCTATGTTATATAACTCAACTTTATACATAAATATAGATGGGTAAAATGAGATACAGAAACCTGATTATCAGTGACTCCCTTTCTACAAGATTGCATTTGTATGCACTGGCATTACTTTTATGTGTTCCAGCATTTTATTGATATGGTCATACTGTTCCAAGGAAAACATAAAAAAAAAGTTATGTGCACTGTAATTCCGATCTCCTTACAGAGAACATACGAAATAGGTTGCTCACTAGTATGCATCAATATAAAATATACACTCAAAATATTATTTAAAGGCCATGTCACTTCTAGGCTGCGTCATCTTAATTAGAGCTCTGTATTTCAAATTATCTCTACTAATTTTCTTTTTGTGCTATTAATTCAAAAACCAGTGTAATACTAGCTATGACACTTTTTGGAATTTGAACTAATATAGATATATTAGTTTATTTAATTCATATATATTAGCTTAAATATATATAGAGAGGTATATAGGGACTGTGAAGATACTGCTGTTCTAAGAATGTGCAAGTTGGAATACAGTATGCTGAAATCTTTGCTGTCACAGAAGAAACAAGAGCCAGGTTTGGAAGGAAGAAGCTTATTATAGTCACGGGTCCCAGAGACTTATTTGGCAGGAAGAAGCTTATTATAGTCACGGTTGCCACATGCCACCCAATCTTACAGTGTAAAAGATTAAGGTCATCAGGAGGCAGAAGACAGGAATGGAGAGAGAGCTTAGGCCATGGCCTCTTTTGAGGTTTCCACAGAAAGGCTCAGCAGGGCAGGATAAGCATTTCAAGATTGTCTGGTTTAGATGATTTTGGTGGGCTTTGGAGTATAAGGTGGTCTCTAGTTGCCTGATAAGTTTCCCCAGGATGACTAAGGCAGAGGAATATTGCTTTCTAGGGTGAATTCACCAGATAAAAGAGGTGTGTTGGTCCAGGGGTGCAGGATTCGCTAGTGTGCATCTGAAAGGCATGCTTCATCTGGGCAGGCCTCTTGCTGCTTCTAAGTATGAACTAGTCCCAGGAGAGGCAGGATCTCCCCACATACAAAGTTTCTTTTTTAAGATGTGTATGCATCATAAAATATACATACACATGCATATGGTCACAATGTTGATAATATAAAACAACTGTAAACTAATCAAATGTCCTGTACTAAGGAACTGCTTAAAAATACTGTCCTCACTTAAAGAATACAGTATATAAAAATTAATGATTATTCAAAACCTAATAATTTATATTTCTGTCATTGAATTTATTGTTTTAGTATTAGTAAAAAGGATAATGTTCATCTGAAAAATATGTGCAACAACAGCCAACGAAATCTTGAAAAGAGAAAAATAATGAAAAAGCTTGCTATTCCATGTGGCAAAACATATTCAAGTGCTTCTTAATTAAACAAAAGAATACTAGACATAAATGGAATAACACATGAGTCCAATAAATAATCTAGGATATATAGCAACAACAAGCAATCATAGAACCTGCAGGTAACATGCTAGTTTCTGGGGTCAAAGAATGAGCAAGCGTAGACACAGCTCTTGTATGCATGGAGTTTTGAATCTAGTTGGAATGAGGGAGACTGGATGTGAATCCAATAATTTCTTCTGCAAATATAAATTTGTAATTACTCCATTACTACAAGTAGAATGTAGGAGAGACACACAGTAATAAAATAAACTCTAATATGGGGATTCAAGTAATCAGAGAGATATGAGAGGTCCTGGTTTAACGTGTGATGAATATCACAAGACTGTATAAAAGAACGAAGGGAAAAAAAGAGTCCTCAAGGGAGAGGAAATAGTATGAACATGAACTGTGAGTCAAAAGAAACATGCAACGTGAGAGACAGAAGAAGACGAATGTACAGTTTGCATAACCAACGTGAATGAATGCAGGTTGTGACGGGCCATTAGTGGAGTCAAAGGAGACCATTCAGGTTGCATCATGTAGATCCTTCTACAGAATATTGATTTATTGGAGACGTGGTTACTATTTGAAATTTTTCTGCCAAGCTGAGAATGACAGTGAGATTTGGAATGGAAAAATTTCTTATGACTGCAGAAGGATTTGTTGGGTGTTTTGAGGTGGAGGTTTTTTGCAGCAGGACGTGTGAAATGAAACCTAAGTGCTGTTGAGGGTTGAATGTGGGATGGAGGGGATTCTTATACCGAAAGTGACAACTTGACAAATAATTTGTGCATCTAGTCATTGTCCATGGAAGAAAATGGAAGCCACTGTAGGCATTTGAAGCACATGTTTAATATAAAGAATGATTTAAAACGTTAAAAGCATTGATGGAGCAGTACAGAGAAAGATGTGTGCCTGGCATACTGTGCCCCTGGATGGAACCCACGTGTCACTGCTCACCATGAGCAACTGCTGCTCCTTCTGGGATCTGCCCAGCCACCAGGCCAGCACTCAGGTACCAGGACAGCTGCTCATGCTAACGAAATTAGCACCAAAGTCCCCTAGTCTGCCGCCGCTCCCACTCTGAGGCTGATCATAGCAGAAACATACATGGTTTCCTCATTCCTCCCACCTCCAAGCACCTGCAGGGACCTCTCATGTCAGAGCTATCAGGAAGTCATCTAATATTACATCTGGGGAACACAGTTTCTAGGCTTCCCAATTTCTCGGTATGCAAAAGAGTATGGAAAAACTGGAGAAGAACAGAAGACCCTCAGAAACATAACTAATGGACGCAATTCTGTGTTTTAGGATGTTGATATTTTTTAAAGTCAAATCCTAGCATTAAATCATATAACAAAAACTTCCAAATGGTTCAAGACATAAATGAAATATAATATGAGAAAAATATTTTTTAAATGAAAGAATATATATCTGTATAATCTTGAAATGGGAAACAGGACCTTTAAACACAGCTTAAAACATAAAAGTCATAAATGAAAATACAGAGTTTTGAACCAATATTAATTTAAAAACAAAACATAGGAGAGACAGACTGGGCACACACAGAATACATATACAATACTATGTATAATAAGTAAACACATGAAAATGTGCAAAGATGAATGAGCCTTTCAAAAGTGAACAAGTACAAAGGGCATGCCAATGTGACTGAAACTTGAAAATATGGTTTGTAAAAATTTGATATATTTGTGTTGATTACTAATGATCAAAACTTTGCCCAGAAGGAGTGGGAAGTCAGATAGCAGTGAAAATCATCAATTTGGCACTACTTTTCATAATAATAAGTGTATATCTAAATAATTAACAAAACCATATGCTTGTAAAACAAAATAATAAATAATATAAATACAGTAAAAACAATAACGAAGAAAGGAGCAACCATAGTCTGTCTTATACAACCTAAAGCATACAATTTGGAGGTGTCTAATCTGAGCTTATGTGTTTGAAGGCATCTGGGTCATGATACTATCTGGATACCATTTCTTTCAGCTTGGCCATGCAAACAGACTACATGATTGTAAAGCCATATTGTCATTTCTGTCACTGGAATTGGCACAGCTTCCTGAAAGGAAATCCTAGAGGGAAGACCACATTGGAATTGACTTCCTATGTACTGGACCCTCCTGTACCTGAAATGGTTCACCCTCTCCGTTATCCCAGAGTAATGATTAACAGCACTTCTTTTCTCAAAATTGCCTTGATTTCAATGACTAACTAAATACTTATTTATCTTTATCATTGAAGTATAAATTATAAAGTTGCATGCATTTGTTACAGAACCATACAGAATGTTATTTTTAGACATTTACAAATTTTGATATTCCTTTACTCTGGCTCCTCACCCCTATTCCCACCAATGGTATCATTTCCACTTAAAATAAAATTTGATGTCCCTGAACTGGGCAACAATCTGTAGATATCTGATTACTGGCTGCTACTAAACTGCATCTCTCCTTTTGTCACCTCTCACAGAATGCCAGGCACACCTATTCGATGGTGTCTGGAATACTCCCTGCATGTCAAACACGCTCACCCCTTTATTTCCTCTACCTAGAGAATGATTTCCCTAGATGTCTGTGTGATATTTCCCCTCACTGCATTCTGGTGTCTATTGCATTATCACCTCAAAAAGTATTTCCTAATCTAAAATAACTTGGGCCATCACTCACTATTTATTTAATAGACATTTTTATAGCACTCATCTAATTTAATATCTTAAGTATGTACTATGTATGTATGCATTAGTTGTTTTTTATTTATAATAGTCTTTGAAGGCAGAATATTTACTTAATTAAGTAGAACATCATGCAGAATAAGACACATATAAGTCCATAATAAATATATATTAAATCAACGGATATATAAGTCAGCATTAAGCAAATTACAAGGATATTATATACCTATATATTTGGGATGATGGGAATTGGAGTGATCTTATATTCTTTTGGTTTACTTGTATTTTAAATTTGTTTTTGCAATAATTGTTAGTCACATAAAAAAGGAAAGAAGGGGAAAGAAAAAAGCATCATTGTAAAACCAAGCTGTTAGTAATAACTACTGGTTATAGAATACTAGAATTTGCTAGGCAGAGTTCTAACTGTTAAATACTTAGTAACTCATGTCACCTCCACAACCCTGTGCACATCTCATAAATGAGGAAACTGATTCTCAGAAAGGATAAGTTGTTTGTTCAGTTACTAAGGGGGTAATCAGGCTTTGATCCTCAACAGGCTCTATTTAGAGCCTGTTATTACCCTATGCTTAGCTCACAACCCAGCAGAGTTTGAAAGACGATCCCTGCCTCATGTGTGTCCACATTACCATAGAGTATTAAAACCAAGCCAGCTTCTGGTCAGACTTTCTCATTATGCATGGACCTGGAGCCTTGACATTCTCTAAATTTAATAGCAGAGCTTCTGCTCATTGCTGCCAGCAGCATGTGAATACTGTAGTCTTTTTTATGGGTTCAGAACTTGTCCCAGGTGGAACTTTCAGCAGTTTCAATGGTAATTACATGAAATATGTTATTTTCAGCTGCTTTTATATTCATGGGCATGGACTGTCTTTCTAAACATAAGGGATAAGGCCAAAGAGAATGATTCACAGGGGTGACAATGAACTTGGTTATTCGTCTTCTGGTGATTCTGAAAATGCGTGGTTAATTTCAACTGTTTATTAAGAAAATGTCTCATTGTGGGAACTAAAAAGGAACAGCATTACTTCGTTCAGAACAATCAGTTTGGCCTGACCCATCCTGTTACCTGATACCTTGTTCTTATCACAGCCAGGCAGGATTAGAATATCTTTAGCCTCAAAACCTCATAGTAATTCTTTCTTTACCACCCGTATAATTTGTGTTCCTGGGCCCCAGTCAAGTAGTTTTTAATGGATTTGCTTCTTTTAGAAATGAAAAGAAATAAACTCAGCATACACTTCCAGATTGCCTGTGCCCCCCGACTGGTTAAAATTAATGTGGCACAGTAGCACGTCCATCTTCATTTGCAGTAAAGGGAATTGAATGTGCTTTTTTGGAGGTTTCTGTGCACATCCAGAGGATGAGGTTAAAGAAACGAGGTAGTATTGGTAACAAAGAGGGCTCTAATAACTTTTTAAAAGACTTGTCTAATGTCAGCTTTGAATAAAGATGTGAGACCTCTCTGTTCAGCCCTTTTAATGAACAGCATGGATCGTTAGCTCGTCTCAGGAGAAAGGACTCCTTTTTTCCATTATAAAGAAGTACTTTAGTAGAACGTTTGATAATGAGATGCAAAAGCCCGTCTACAGAGTCTCTTTTATTGCATTCCTCAAATAAAAGTGGCTGCTTGCTATATTATCCTCATTTCTTCCCACTAGAAAATAAACAATTGCTTGACCATGGATCACAAATAGATTTAGGGAAATTCTGTCTGCCACACAAAACTGGCGCTGGAATCCTACAGGCTCATACGCAATTGTAAGGCAACCACTTGTCTAAATACATAGATTCGGAGAAAGGTGGAAGTTGCAACTCCAAGAAAGTTTTGGAAAGAAATAGGAAGAAAAAGGGAGAAACGATGGATTACTTCCTGCTTTCCTAGCAGTTGTCTCTCAAATGGAACATGTCTATTTTTTAATATTAAAATAGTAATTCCAATATATCTTCTTCTAAAGCTATAGAGGTAGTTATCCTTGTTAAGATGGGGCTTGGAAAACTAATTCAAGACAAAACTGCTTTCCAGGTGTGATCAAGTAATTGGTCATTCATAAAAGATTTCCAAAAGATAGAAATACACCTTTTAATTTGTGTGTGTGTGTGTGTGTGTGTGTGTGTGTGTGTGTATGTCTAGTATTATTTGTCTCATTGGCTAATCCCTTTAACACATTAAGAATGTGAGACATACATGGAAGGACTGGCTTGGCTTGGGCACATCAATTTAGAGAATTAAATCATTTTATTTTCTGCCATGTAGTTCAATTCACTCTCATTAAGATGTTTCATTTCTAAAACTATGAAGTTATCATCCATCAGTGTCATTCTCATTCTGACACATGATTCATTGACTTTCTATGTACTTAAGAGTCTGAGAAAATGAAAGACCTTTTCTGTGGCCTTTATACAAATGAAAAATAAGCTCCCAAATTTAAGAAAATGTTTTCCTTAGTCTTCTGAAAATGACCTTATGAATTGGAAATTAATGAAAGCAAAAACGTGACTTTTGGGCCAAGCAGTGATAAAAATTCTACGTCAGTCTTCTTATACCAGTCAAGAGTCTTTTTTTCGTCAAAGGCAAATTTCACTGGATCGGTTAAGCAGGCTAGAAAGAGTTTTATTTAAAGCTATTGCTGCAGGGGAAAGAGATCAAGCTCAACCAACCTGAAAGGAAAGCCATGAGAGTAAAAGTTCTGGGGTGATTGGAGGGAGTTTGTCCTGGAAGAAGTGAGGATGGAAGTTGGCCAATGGGATCAAGTCACCTCCGGGCTAGTTGATGTGTATTAGAATTAGGTTCTGACCCTCAGGCAGAGAATGGAACACAGGCCATCTTCCTTGATGATTACATTTTACAAGAATGGCTGCCAGGTCCTTGAAAAAGACATTCCTGGATTGTAAAACTGGAAAAAGTTTGAGTGAAGATTTACATTGTAAAGGAGCAGAGAAAGATTTTATAATTGTAGCCTCCTTAGGTGAAGTATTTGAAATCCTTACTGACTAAATAGCAAATATTTGATGGTAACATAAATATATTTTTCATTGTATTCTTATTCATTCAAAGTAGATAAATCAATTAGGATAGTGAAAAAGCAACAACTAACTGGTAACATCTTCAATAAAGCAGGAGATAAATAATCCCATAAGCATCGAAGTATAGGTATCACCAAAACACAGACAGCAATATGACACGTGAGTGATAAGCAGATATGCAGTCCCAGTTGCAAAGAAAATGAGGAGAAAGGAAACCAGATTGCAAAATGAAATTCATTCCTAAAAGAAGAACATCTCTGGCTGAGTAAAGTCTAGGTTAACAAATCTCAAAATAATCAGCAAGGCCGGGAGAACATATTATGGGCTTCCGGCTTTCAGAAAGCAGAGTGGGACCATAAGGAACCACGGCTGGGAACATATAACAAAATGCAAATAACACAAAGTTTTATGAGCCCTCAAAAATTTTGGATATATTCAACAAGTCCTTTTAGAAGGACAGAACTCCACAAGGAAGTAATTTTTAAAAATTGCTTGAAATGGTATCTAAATTTAGTAAGGCAGAAATGTTGAAGAATTTCAGGCAGAAGAAGCGTCAGATGCCAAGCAGAGAAGAGGCACAGACGCAGCAGATCTAAAATATTCTGTAACAGGAAAGGACAGTATTTCAAGGTGAAAGCTCTGCCTTAAAAGACAGTGTTGGTAGAGTTCTGGAGTTACAGAGCTAGAGACCAGAAAGGTGTCTGGATCAGGCTCGATCATGCAAATGAGAGAAATAAGTACACAAAAAGGCCATGGGGTTTTAATATGTTAACATTGGCAGAGAAGATAAACTTTCCGATTTGTTGCTGAGAAGGCTGCACTTGCTCACCCCTTCCTTTACACTAGGACACTTTCTAATCTCCCTCGCATGTCCCTCTTACAGATGAACAAGAATAAAAATGATTAAAATCATATAAATATATACAAGAAAACAGAAAACCAAACACTTATAAGTGGGAGCTGAACAATGAGAATACACGGACACAGGGAGGGGAACCACACACACTGGAGGCCGTGGGGGAGGGGGGATGTGGGGAAAGAGCATCAGGACAAATAGGTAATGTGTGCTGGGCTTAATACTTAGGTGATGGGTTGATAGGTGCAGCAAACTACCATGGCACGCATTTACCTCTGTAACAAACCTGCACCTCCTACACATGTATCCTGGAACTTAAATTTAAATTAAATTACATTTTTTAAAAAAGACTAATAATCCAACAGGTCACACAAAGACTGAATAAAAGGTGGATGCAAAAGAGAGAAAACATGTATGCTGATGTATCAAAATACGTCAAGAGAAAAATTAGAAAACACAACAAAACAAAAGGCTATGAAACCTCACTGTAAGACAGAATGAGAACAACTGAAAAAGAAGAAATGAAACAAAAACTGGCTATGAGAAAAGCAGTGACTAAATGGAAATAAAAAAGGAGAGAAAAATTTTATAAAACAAGAGTACAGTGGCTGGAGACAAGAGAAAATACATGCAAAGAAGAATAGGAAAATAGAGAAGGAAAAAGAGAAGAGTCAAATAATAAAACTGGACATAGAGAAGGATGTGAAAGACAATGATGGACATAAAGGAAAAGGCAAAGGAGTTATTACATACATAGATCTAAAGTCACTGTGAAGAGTCCCAAAATATAAACCAACAAATTCTTATAACCTTAAGCAAGAAAGTTTTCTAAAGGATGTATACATAGATCTAAATATTGAATGAAAAAATTGTTTACCTATGATGTTTAACTCAACCTGGTTCATTTTGAGATATATCTTAGAAGAAATGTTTGTTTTTAAGATAAAGAAAATATATTTGGGCATTTGAACAAAAAAGCTGAGTCACACAGAATGCAAAACAAATTGGCATAGCTTTTCACAGCAATGCTTAATAGCAGAAGATGACATAGCACAATTTTAAGAGATTCTAGGAAAGAATCATGAGCCAAGAATTTTGTATGCAACCAAACTGACCGTCAATTATAATGACTCAGACAAATATGTATGATTGTATCATTAACATTTTTGAGAAACCTGTTAAAGACCCAACCACAAACTACCAAAGAATAATTAAACACTAATAATAATAATGACAACAATTTATTGAAACATTATTTGTGCACAGAATAAAATTTTAAAAGAAAATAAAGGGCTGGACACGGTGGCTCAAGTCTATAATCTCAGCACTTTAGGAAACTGAGGCAGGCAGATCACTTGTGGTCAGGAGTTCGAGACCAGCTTGGCCAACATAGTGAAATCCTATTTATTCTAAAAATACAAAAATTAGCTGAGCATGGTGGCACGCACCTGTAATCCCAGATACTCAGAAGGCTGAAGTAGGAGAATCACTTGAACCTGGGAGGTGGAGGTTGTAATGAGCCAAGATCTCGCCATTGCACTCCAGCCTGGGCCATAGAATTAGACTCTGTCTCAGAAAAAATGAAATAAGATAAAGAAAAAGCAGTAAAAAGAGAAAGAGAAAAGGAATAAATAAAACAAATGTTATCAAATGCTTTACCAATTGCATAAAATGAGTTATTTATTCTGAAAGTTAACAATTAACGGAAAATAAGCATTTAACTGGTTTTAAATGATATAGGAGGAAATAATTTTTAAAATGAGTAGGACAAATAAAATATGGCAAAATATTGGTAGATGATGAAGCTAAGTGATGGTCCATGAGAGATTGTTTCTCTCTATTTTTTGGGATACACTAAAGGGAAACCATGAACAATAGCAAAAATACTTAGGGGAATATGTCCTAGCATGCATGCCTTTTCCTATTTTTGCAGAGGATTAATACAATAATATCATGTTTCCAGAATGTCATGTGTAACACAGAAACCTGTTAATATCTCTCCTTTGAAACAAACTAACCCTGTTACCAAAAACTTAATTCTGCTGGTGATTAATATTTTGCTCCTTTTCATCAACTTTTATCATATATTAAAACATCAACTAGAGGAAGAAAAGGACGAAAGTAAGGAAATAAAACTATTAAATAATAAAATTATTAAATTAGGGGGTATGATGTAGACATATTTTACAAAGTTCCTTATTTATGAATGAGGAGAGGAAGGCCTAGAATGACAGAAGCATAACCAAGGTGATACACCTACGTGTGTGGTAAGGAAAAGACCAGAAGAAGGCATCTTTCTACTTTACATATTATGTAAATGCCATTACCTGTGAGGCACTTAAGAAAATGCATTTGTACTTAATGCAAATTTTAGTGTTCCCTTCAGAGAGAATTCTGATGGGAGAGATTTGTTCTAGTTTTGTGTGTCAGGCTTGATGTTCCTAGTCTTTTATAATTACTTCTGTTCAGTGAAAGCATCAGAAAATATTACATATAAATAATAATTAGGTTGATAATATCTACTGTTCAGTAAAATTTTCATTTTAGAATATGACTAGTTTTATATTTATAGAAAAAATTGAGAAGATAGCACAGAGAATTTCCATATGCCCCACATCCGGTTTCCTCTATTATTAACATCTTCCATTAGTATGGTACATAGGGCATAATTAATGAGCTGATCACGATACACCATTATTAATTAAAGTCCACACTACGTAGATACTCTTAGTCTTTACCCAGTGCCCCCTTCCTATTCCAGGCTCCCATTCCAGACACCACATTGCACTGAGTTGTCATGTTTTCTTAGCTTTGACAGTTTCTCAGACTTGCCTTGTTTTTGATGACCTTGAGGGTTTGAGTGGTATGAGTCAGGTATTTTGCAGAATATCCATTAACTGTGATTTGTCTGGTATTTTTCACATAAAGAGAGTGAGGTTATGGGTTTGGGGGAGAAAGATCACAGTGATAATGTGCCATTTTTATCACATCATATCCAGGGAACACTCTGTCAATGGGACTTGCCACTGTTAATGTTATGCTTCATCACATGACTGGGGTAATGTTTGTCACTTTTTTCAGATATTATTATTATTATTTTCTTTTGGGACTGAGTTTTGCTCTTTGTCACCCAGGCTGGAGTACAATGGCACGATCTCAGCTCACTGCAACCTCCGCCTCCCGGGTTCAAGCAATTCTCCTGCCATAGCCTCCTGAGTAGCTGGGATTGCAGGTGCAATGCCACCACACCTGGCTAATTTTTGTATTTTTAGTAGAGATGGGGTTTCATCATGTTGCCCAGGCTGATCTCAAATTCCTGACCTCACTTGATTCTCTCGCCTAGGCCTACCAAAGTGCTTGGATTACAGGCATAAGCCACCACGCCAGGCCCTGAACTTATTTTTAATGTGGTCAGTTAGTCAGACTTTTGATAATACAGTCAGGTGCCACATAACAACGTTTTGGTCAACAATGAATTGCACATATGATGATGATCCCATAAGATTATAATGGACCTGAAAACTTCCTATCAATCATCTAGTGATGTCAGAGCCCTCATAATGTCATAGTGTAATGCACCACTCACATGTTTGTGTTGATTCTGGTGTAAACAAACCTATAGCACTTGCAATCAAGTACAAGTTAGCATATATGATTAAGTATAGTATATAATACTTGGTAATAAACAACTATGTTGCTAGTTTATGTATTTACTATACTTTTCATAGTTAGAGTGTACTGCTTCTGTTTTACAAAAAAAAAAAAAAAAAAGTTAACTATCAAACAACCTCAGGCAGTTCAATCAGGAGGTAACTGAGCAGACGGTGTAGGTGTCATAGGAGACAGCTCCATGCATGTTATTGCTCTTGAAGACCTTACAGAGTGACAAGATGTGCTCGTGAAACAGAGTGATATTAATGATCCTGGCCCTGTGTAAGCCTAGGCCAATGTGTGTGTTTGTGTCGTAGTTTTTAACAAAAAGTTTAAAAAGTAAATGAATAATTTCAGAAATGGAAATAAAAGCACTTAGAATAACAATATAAAGAAAAATATTTTTTACGGCTGTACAATGTGTTTATGCTGTAAGGTAAATGTGAATATAAAAGGGTCAAAAAGTTTCTAATACATTTATAAGTAGAGTTGGGAGAAATAGTTCTTGCCTGTAATCCCATAATTTTGGAAGGCCAATACAAGAGGATTATTTGAAGCCAGGAGTTCAGGAACAGTCTAGGCAACAAAGCAAGATCTAGTCTCTACAAAAAGCTTCAAAATTGACGAGGCACCGTGTCATGTGCTTACAGTTCCAGGTACTCAGGAAGCTGAAGTGGGAAGCTCAAGGCTGCATGATCACATCTGGGCAACAGAGTGAGATCCTGCCTCTAAAATTAGTTAACTCATTCATTTAACAAACAAGTTCATAAAATAGAAAAGTTACAGTAAGCTAAGGACACCTTGTTTGCTTCCGAGTTTTGACACAATGATGAACAAAACTGCTATAAACATCTTTGTGCAGGTTTCTGTGTGGACATGCATTTTCAAGGCATTTGAGTAAATACCAAGGGGCACAATTGCTGGGTCATATGATAAAAGCATGTTTAGTTTCATAAGAAATTGCCAATCTGTCTTCCAAAGCAGCTGTACCATTTTGAACTTTCACCAGCAATGAATGAAATTCCTTGTTGCTTCACATCCTTGCCAGCATTTGGTGGTGTCAGTCTTTTGACAGTGAACTGTGTAGCGATACCTTATGGTTCAAATTTGAAGTTCCCTAGCGATACATGATACAGAACACTTTTTATATTCTTACTTGCCTTATGTATGTCTTCTTTTATAAGTTATGTATTAGGTTTTTTTTTTTTGCTTGTTTTTTAATTGAATTGTTCATTTTCTTATTGTGGAGTTTTAAGAGTTCTTTGTATAGTTTGGATATGAATATTTTATCTGATGTTTTTTGTTTTTTTCTCAGTATGTCGCTTATCTCTTCATTCTCTTGACACTGTCTTTCACAAAGCACAATTTTTTCTTTTTAATGAAGTCCAGTGATTCATTTGCTTCTTTCATAAATCATGCCTTCAGTGTTGTATTTAAAAGCCATCACCATACCCAGTTTCAAGTTTTCTTCTAATTATCTTCTAAGAGCTTTATAATTTTGCATTTTACATTAAAGTCTATGATTCATGTTGAGTTAACTTTGGGAAGGTTGACAGGTCTATATCTAGATTTACACTTTCGCATGTGATACAAAATGTGGATCCAGTTGTTACCTTTTGTTTGACTATTTTGGGTCTTTTCTCTGACCATATAAACTTAAGAATCAGTTTGCAAATATCCATAAACACTTACTAAGATTTTGATTGGGATGCCATTGAATCTATAAATCAAGTTGAGAGGAACTGACATCTTTACTATATTGGGTCTTTAAATATAAACTATGTCTCCATTTATTTCATTCTTCTTTTATCTCTTTTATCAAAATTTTGTAGATTTCCTCCTATAGATTATGTGATCTTTTGCTAAATTTATACCTATTTTATTTTTGGACACTAATACAAGTGATAATATGTTTTTATTTCTTTTTTATGATGTGTTTTTAATTCCTAATTCCACTTGTTTATTGCTGGTATTTAGGAAATAAACTTTTCCAGATTAAACTTGTATCTTACAAACTTGCTATAATTGCTTATTAGTTCCAGGATTTCTTTTTCTGGCATTTTTCTCCCAAATTTTTACATAGACAATCATCATCTAGGAACAAAAAGTTTCCATTTCTTCATTCCTAAACTATATATTTTTGTATTTATTTTGCATCTTATTGCAATAGCTAGGACTTCCAGTATGACGTTGAAAAACAGTGTTGATAAGAAACACCTTTGTCTTGTCTGACCTTAGCAGGAAAGCTTCAAGTTTTTCATCATTAATTATGATATGATCTATAGGTTTTTTGTAGATGTTCTTTATAAAATATGTAAAGTTTCCTTTTGTCTCCCATTTGCTGAGAGTTAGTATTATGAATGTGTATTGGATTATTTTCAAATGCTTTTTTCTATTGATACCA
This sequence comes from Plecturocebus donacophilus, assembly GCA_004027715.1. Classification (NCBI taxonomy): domain Eukaryota; kingdom Metazoa; phylum Chordata; class Mammalia; order Primates; family Pitheciidae; genus Plecturocebus; species Plecturocebus donacophilus. The sequence continues at coordinate 142,344 of PVKP010000921.1, read as the reverse complement.
CGTGATTTTTCTTCTGTAGCTTGTTGACGTGAAGGATTATATTAATTGGTTTTTGAATGTTGAACCAGACTTGCATACCTGGGATAAATCCCACTTAGTCATGGTAATAATTCTCTTTATATACAGTTGGATTTGATTTGCTAATATTTTGTGACGGTTTTTGTATTTTTCTATCTTGTTCACAGGCAATATGGGTCTACAGATTTCTTTTCTTGCAATGCCTTTATGTGGTCTTTTTAGGGTAATACTGGTATCATAAAATAAGTTGGGCATATACCTTCTGCTTCTATTTTATGGTAGAGATTGTAGAAAATAGATATAATTTCTTCCATAAATATTTGGTAAAGTTTACCAGTGGCCCATCTGGGGTTATTTAAAGGTTATTATTTATTTATTTAATTTGTTAAGAGGCAGACTCACTGTTTATCTGGACTTGTATGAAAATTGGTAAATCATATCTTTCAAAGTATTGTCCCATTTCACCTAAGTTATCAAATTTGTGGTCATAAAGTTGTTCATAATATTTCTTTACTATCTTTGTAATGTCCATGGGATCTGTAGTAATTTCCCTCTTTTATTCTGACATTAATAATTTGGGTCTTCTTTCTTCCTAAGGGTAAAAAAGCCTTCTCTGAGCAAAGCTTTTATTGTCCCATAAGCCGGACAAGAAGTTTATTGATTTTATTGATCTTTTCAAAGAGCCAGATTTTAATTTTGTTGATTTATAAAAAATTGATTTTTTGGCTTTTTAACTTTATTGATTGTGGCTACGATTTGTATTATTTCTTTCTCTGGCTGACTTTGCATTTTGCTTGCTTATTTTTCTGGTTTCCTAAGGTAAAAACTTAGATTATTGATTTTAGGTCTTTCTCCTTTTCTGATATTTAGTTTCAAAGCTCAGAGTTTTTTGCTTTTTTTAAGCATTCCTTTCACTGTATCCCATAAAATTTGATAAGTTGTATTTTCATTTTGCTCTGAATATTTCAGTTTTCTTGAGATTTCTTTTTTGACCTCTGGGTTACTTAGAAGTCTGATATTTAATCCCCAAGTAAGTTGAGATTTTCTAGTTATCTTTTTGTTATTCATTTCTAGCTTAATTTCATTGTTGTCTGCAAGGAGACATTGTATAATTTCTATTTTTAAAAAAAACTTAAGGTAAAGAATGTGGCCTATCTTAGTGAATGTTCCATATAAAATTGATAAACATGTATATTCTCCTGTTCTTGGATAAAGTATCCTATATGTGTTTGTTATATTCAGTTGATTAATGGTGTATTGAGTCCATCTATGTCCTTACTCGTTATCTGCTCACTAGATCTGCCTGCTTCTGATTAAGGGATGATAAAATATCCAACATATAGTTTGATATTTTAATCCAGTCTAATAATCCCTTTTCTTTTTTTTTTTTTTTTTGAGATAAGAGTTTTGCTCTTGTTGCCCAGGTTGAAATGCAGTGGCACAATCTCTGCTCACCACAACCTCTGTCTCCTGGGTTCAAGCAATTCTCTCTTTCATGTTGTCTAAGTTTCCTATTAAATCCCATAGCATAGTAACCATAAATTTTTAAATTTCAGTTCTGATTAGTTCAATATTCCTGCTATATCTGACATTTGTTCTGGTTCTTTTTCACACTCTTCAAATTTTATTTGTTGCCTTTTAGTTTGTCTTGTAATTTTTTAATTAAAAACGTGGACATAAAGTACCATGTAAAAGGACTTGGGGTAAACAGGCCTTTCATGATGTGCTCATAAGGGGTGTAGATGGGAAGTTTTGTATTAGTCTGTTTTCACGCTGCTATAAAGAACTACCTGAGACCGGGTCATTTATAAAGAAAAGAGGTTTATTTGACTCACATTTCTGCGTGGTTGGGAAGGCCTCAGGACACTTACAATCATGATGGTAGGCAAAGGGGAAGCAAGGCATGTCTTACATGGCAGCAGCAGATGGGGGTGGTAAGTGGCACATTTTTAAACCTTCAAATCTTGTGAGAACTCACTCATTATCACAAGAGCAGCATGAGGAAATCTGCCCAAAAGTCCAGTCACCTCCCACCAGGTCCCTCCCCTGACACATGGGGGTTACAATTAGACATGAAGTTTGGGTGGGTACACAGAGCCAAACCATATCATTCTGCCCCTGGCCCCTTTCACATCTGTCCTTCTTACATTGCAAAATACAATTATACCTTCTCAACAGTCCCCTTAAGTATTAATTCATCCCAGCATTAACTCAAAAGTCCAGTCCAAAGTCTCATCTGAGACAAGGATAGTCCCTTCTGCTTAGGAGCCTGGAAAATAAAAATACAAGTGAGTTACTTCCCAGAAACAATGTGGGCAGAGTCATTGGGTAAATGTATCCATTCTGTATTAGTTTATTCTTACACTGTTATGAAGAAATACCTGAGACTGTGTAATTTATAAAGAAAAGAGTTTCAAGTGACTCACAGTTCTACATCGCTGAAGAGGCCTCAGGAAACTTACATTTATGGCAGAAGGCAAAGGAGGAGTAGGCACCTTCCTCACAGTGGGGCAAGATGGAGTGAGTGAAAAGCAGGGAAAATGTCAGATGCTTATAAAACCAACAGATCACATGAGAACTTACTATCAGGAGAATGGCATGGGAGAACTGCTCCCATGATCTGATTACTTGCATCTGGTCCTGACCTTGACACGTGGGGATTGTGGGGATTACAATTCAAGGTGAGATATGGATGGGGACACAGAGCCAAAACATATCATTCTGTGCCTGGTCCCTCCCTTCTCATGTCTTCACATTTCATAACATAATCTTGCTCTTCCAAAAGTCCCCTAAAGTCATTTATTTATTATTATGTTTTTTTGTGTGTGATGGAGTTTCACTCTTGTTGCCCAGGCTGGAGTGCAGTGGTGCAATCTCAGCTAACTACAATCTCTGCCTTCTGCTTTGAAGTGATTCTCCTGCCTCAGCCTCCCAAGCAGCTGGGGTTACAGGTTCCCCGCCACCATGCCCAACTAAATTTTGTAATTTTAGTAGAGACAGGGTTTTGCCATGTTAGCCATGCTGGTCATGAACTCCTGACCTCGTGATCCACCCACCTCAGCCTTCCAAAGTGCTGGGATTACAGGCATGAGCCACCACACCCAGCCTAAAGTCTTAACTCATTCCAGCCTTAACCCAAAAGTTTATGTCCAAAGTCTCATCTGAGACAAAGCAACTCCCTTTTGCCTATGAGTCTGTAAAATGAAAAGCAAGTTAGGTACTTCCTAGATACAATGGAGGTACAGTCATTGGGTAAATACACCAATTCCAAATGGGAAAAGTTGGCCAAAATAAAGGGGGTACAGGCCCCATGCAAGTCTGAAATCCAACAGGGCAATCATTAAACCTTAAAGTTCCAAAATGATCTCATTTGACTCCATGTCTCACATCCAGGTAACAATGATGCATGAAGTGGGTCCCCACAGCCCTGGGTAGCTGCATCCTTAGAGTCTTACAGGGTACAGCCCCACTCTTGGCTGCTTTCTTGAGCTAGCATTGAGTGTCTGTGGCTTTTCCAGGTGTACAGCGCAAGCTGTCAGTGGATCTACCATTCTGGGGATCTGGAAGACATTGGCCCTCCTCTCACAGTTCCTAGGCAGTGCCCCAGCTAGGAACTCTGTGGGGGCTATGATCCTCCCATTGTCTTTTCACAGTGCCCTAGCAGAGGTTCTCCATGAAGGCTCTGCCCCTGCAGCAATCTTCTGCCTGGGCATCCGGGCATTTCCATACATCCTGTGAAATCTAGGCAGAGGTTCCCAAATGTAAGCTCTTGCATTCTCTTCACCCACAGGGCCAATGCTACCCATAAACCACCACTCTCTGAAGCAATGTCCTGAGCTATACATTGGCCCCTTTTAGCCATGAGCTGTGTGCGTCACCAGTGCTTCTTACTCCTCCCCTTCTTGGGAAGGATGGGGTAAACCAAGGGAGCTGGCCTGGGTATTTCTCTTCCCTCAGGTCAGTTAGCCTCTGATGAAAAACCCCAACAGGTTAGGCTCTGGTTACCTAGTTTTTCCTGGGAAGACCTTGTAAAGAAGAGCAGAATGCTCTGTGTATTTCAGAATTGTTCCCTTTCCTCTCCTGCTGCAGGAAGAATGAGGGGATTTTTCTCTCATAATTGCTCTGTCTTCCTGGGAGAGCACCTAGAGGTAAAACTCACAAAAATGTAGGGATTCCTTTATGACAGAGTTTCCCTGGAGATGTTCACTCTCAGCCTTGTCCATTCTGAGCCTCTAACAATTTGCCAATTGTAGATTAGGTTTCCCTATTCTGGCAATGGTTCTGTGGAAGTTTCTGCTCATAGGTTTTCTGCTCTGGTAGTTTGTGATTCTCTGTATGCACCTGTCTGTCTCTCCAAGTTTTGGGACCATGGTTTTTCCTGTGACCTCATCTTTCTGATGGATTTAAGAAGAGTTACTGATTTTTCTGTTTGTTTAGTTTTCTACTTCTTAGGATAGAGTGGTGTGAACCCCTCTATAATAATCTGAGACTGGTCTCAGTTAATTTAGAAAGTTTATTTTGCCAAGGTTCAGGATGGGTGCCTGTAACACAGCCCCAGGATATCCTGACAATATGTGCCCAAGGGAACCAGAGCACAGTTTGTGTTTACACATTCTAGTGAGACGTGAGTCATCAATCAACATATGCATGATGAACATTGGTTCGGTCTTAAAAGGTGGGAAAACTGGAAGCAAAGGAGGGAAGATTCAAAGCAGAGAGGCATTTTCCAGGTCATAGGTAGACAAGAGACAAATGGTTGTATTCTTCTGAGTTTCTGATTAGCTTCTTCAAAGGAGGTACTCAGATATGAATTTATCTCATTGAGTAGAGGGGTGACTTTGAGCAGAATGGGAGGCAGGTTGGCGCTAAGCAGTTCCCAGCTTGACTTTTTCCTTTAGCTTAGTGATTTAGGGGCCCAAGATTTATTTTCCTTTCATAGTGGCAACTTCTGAGCTCTGCATGGGAAGCCTATTTACATATTTTTAATTAAAATAAAAGAAAAATAAGTAGCTCACGTGGGTTTGACACCACCAACTGAATATTTTTAGAATAAAACAGTGTTTTTGTTACTTCTGAGTAGTTGTATGGTTCATCTTAAGAATGACAATATATCAACTGAATGGGTTTGACAGGTTTTACATTAAAACCAGGGGATACGTTCTTGGATTTATATAATTGTGGCATATTAAATCAATTAATGAGGTATTGTAAAATTGCCAGTTGGTCAAGTTGTTACAAAGCCTGCCTTGTTTGCTTATATCAAGAGGTAAGACATCACCCGTCATGTGAAATATATTGAACCAGAAAATAACAGTTAAGCAGCATCCAGTCCCACAGTCAGATTTCAATATTTCACTTGCTCACAGACAGAAATATAATTCTGAAACATTTTGCATTTCATTTTCTCTCTCTTTCTCTCCTTCTCTGTCACACGCACACACAAACACACTCCATACACAACATATTCCATTTACCTAAAACACTGCAAACCAAAAATTGTAACTGAAAGGATTTTCTCTTTGAAGAATAATTGAACTGATCTCATGCTTAATTGAAATGAAATACTTATCCCAAATAGGTACATTTCCAGTAAGAATACAGATCTGGATAAAACTAGGGCATAAAATAAGAACTTCTCAGAACATCTGCCCAAAAAAAACTTTGACTGTTTTCTATAAGGAACCCAAATCTTATAACTAAAAAAGAAATTCAAAGTACTAGAAGGCAAAGAAATAGAAAAAGATAATTCAGAAACCAAGGGAAAAGAATATTCAATATAATAAGACATTGAATGAAAGACAAGTTTGCAGAATTGAGTGGAAGTGAATCTGATGACAGTGGGTAAAGAGCCGAAGGACAGGTGACAAAATGGAAATTAAAAGCTGTCAGTGTCTTATTGCAGGATGTGAGAAGTGATGTGGGCAGTATCATTTCAGAGATTAAGAATGAATGCGCAAGAGGTAGGAGACATGGGTGGGTCTGAAATACTTCTCACAGATGAAGGAAGAAAAGATTGACCAGGGCTATAAGAAAATGCTGCCAGATACGGACACAGGCTTGTGGAAGCAGAAGTACTGCCTGTAAAAAATTAAGGACAGCCATGTCTGGGGAGATCATTCCTTCCTACATGAGGGTTTCCAGCATGTGATCCAGTCATGGAGATCAGAACTTTAATGTCCTGCGGAAGAACAAAAGGAAGATGGTTGAGTGAGAGCATGTTGTTGGAAACACATCAGCACACAGCTTCAGGGGTCCAGCGTGGGCTGGCGGCTGAGGAATACGTCCTGGGAACTGGAATAGGATCTAGAGGAATGGGAATATGCCATTAGGGAAAAGTGCCTTCACCACCAGGCCCAACTAAGGATTCTGAGAAGTAGATTCTTTTGTTACTATCGCCATTCATTTTTACTTCTCATGCAGTGGTCTCTGAACAGTTTCTAGGATTTAGGAAACACAGACTCAACACACACCAGGGGCAACACAGATAGACTTCACGTTAGCATGTCTCAATAAATTTCTGAAAAAAATTTTAAAAGATTTTTTTTAAAATAACTCATGTTTTGGAGATGTTTCAAGCCAGAAGCTGACGTCTTGAATCTAGGAAGAAGCAGCAGCAATATAAAACCTGGACAGTAGATTAAATGCAGAGGAGAATAAATGCAGATCATGAGTTTGTTTGCTTCTGCCACTTTAAGGAGAAACTAGCTGGACCTCACAGCAAAACAATGTGGAGATGGCCATAATTTGACAGCGGGCACATTTCTGTCATCAGGGAATGCCAGGGGCTACAGTCTAGTCTTATGAAATGAGCAGTTTCTCCATAGGCGCTTCCCTGGATTCTACTTTGACTCCTAATAATTTCTGTTTAGACTTCCTTGAACAAAATTACAGGGGAGCTGTTGGGTGATTATAATCAAGCGTCATAAATAGAACACCCAATCTTCCCATTTGTGCTTGCTCTTAAAATGCACATTTTTAATGAAATACACGAAAGCAATTTTTTCTTCTTCTTTAATTGTACACAAGAAAATAATCCAGGAAAATCTTTGAAAGAAAATGAAATCTAAGTTCTATCTAATAAATTGTTGGTACATGAACCCTTATAAAAACTGTTTATTACGTTTGCTTTCATTTGAGCCTGAGTGAACCTTTTCTGCATCTAGGTTTATCTCTTATAAGGTATTGCTCTTTACTATGCAGAGAAACAATTTAACGGGATTCCACTTCCCTCACTATGACCTCACCCGTGCAAACTGTGTTCCTTCACCAAAGTTATTGGGGCTCTTCTTTGGGCCCAATCCATATGCAATTGCTATGCCATTTGATTCTAAACTCGTACACTTATTACCCTTCCTATATAGTGATTTATTCCTCATTTTATAAGATGAATTTATAAAAGTATTCCAACCTTGCTTTTCTCCTGAGTATTTTAATGCCACCAAACACACAGAACACATAACAAATGGGTTATATAGCGTTCGTGTTTTGGGAGGAGTGAAGAGGAGGTGGTTCAAAGTTCAAGCCTAGCTTTCTTTTCTTTCTTTCTTTCTTTCTTTCTTTCCTTTTCTTTCTTTTTTCTTTTTTTTTTTTTTTTAACAGGATCTCATTGTTTGTCCCAGGCTGGAGTGAAGTGGCATTATCTTGGCTCACTGCAACCTCTGCCTCCTGGGCTCAAGCAATCCTCCCACCTCAGCCTCCCAAGTAGCTGGGACCACAGTCACACACATTCCGTTAATTTATTTCTTTGCTGTTGTTGTTGTTGTTTCGTAGAGACAAAGTCTCCCTATGTTACTCAGACTGATCTCAAATTCCTGGACTAAAGCCAAGCTATCTACCCTCCTCAACCTCCCAAAGGGCTGCTATTACAGTTGTGAGCTGTTGCACCCAGCCAGATTTTCCTGGTTACTTACAGAAACCAAGGGGCCCACAAGTTTTCACTGAATTTTGAGGAGTTTAAGTAATAAAAATATCTCATCCGTAACGGCTATTGAGATGGATGGAATTATGTCCTCCAAAATTGATATGTTGAAGTGAGTCCAAACTTCCAGTGTGATGGTATTTGGAGATAGGCCCATGAAAAGGTGATCAAAGTTAAATTGGGTCATAAGGGTGGGATCTTAATACAATAGAACTGGTGTCCTTCTGAGGTAAGGAGGATACATCAGAGCTCTCTCCCTCTTCATGAGCAAACAGGGGAGGAACTATGTAAGGACATAGTGAAAAGCAACATCTATCAAGCAGTGAGTGGGCTCTCACCGGACACTGAGTCTGCTGATGCCTTGATCTTGGACTTCTCAGACTTCAGCGTGGTAGGAAATACATTTCTGATGTTTATAAGCCACATAGTCTATGGTATTCTGTTACAACAGCCCAAATAGTCTGAGACAAGTTGATAAGGTTCAAAAGCAAGTCTGACTTGAGATTATGAAAGACCAATATATTATTTTTAATTGTTTTCAGCTATCAAATCAGAATTTCATAAATAAAGGCCATCAACAATATTCTACACTGAAATTCAGCAATGTATATAAGTGTGTGCTACTCTCTGAAGTATTCAGCTCATAAGCACATTTTAAAAATTTACCTCACTCTAGTTACATTTTACAAATGCCAAATGGCCGTTACCATCTGATTTCCGCATGGAATGTTCACGTCGTGTGCATGACATATCCTTAGAGGACCCCTGGTTTTTCATCCCCTTAGCTATGGCGTGGGGTGGGGGCTCCTAGTGTTTTGTTTTAATGCCTTGCTTCTAGCTAAGTATAATAGTCAACTTATACTCTCATGTCTGGGTCCATTGCCTTTACAGCTGAGGCAATTGGCTCTCGCCTTTCAGTTCAGCCCATATCGTCATCCTCTGATCCTGATCCTCTCTCTGGCTTAGTGGAGCACAAGGAAGATACAACATTCAGTTGATCAGCTAAAAATCTATAGTTTTGTTGATGGTGTCAGCCTGATTGTAGAAACTGAGGTTATTTCCTGGATTCATGCTTTTGCAACCTTTGGATCAAATAACATGCTGAAGGAAAACAAAATAAGCCACAGCCTTGTCAGAATATTAGAGCCTGGGGGGCTCTTAAGAGAAATAAAGGCCACTGGCTGTATTTTATGCATAAGGTTATAAAAATACAAGTGGAGGTTCTCTCAAACTGAGTATCTAGACCAGGAAGCAGGTAGCAGCCTTCACTTTATTTTCCTTCTCCATTTGAGTCTACTCTTCAAGTCCTTAATGGGGACACTGTGGCAGGTGCTCCTAGAGTCATGTCTATGTGCCAGTTTGGGGTTATTTACCAGTCTGCATCAAAAAGCGAAAAATTAGAACACAGGAGCAGAATTTTTACAGAGTGGATTTGTATAGTTTGCAGAGCCACCAGTAGACCAGGATTCTTGATCATCTTAAAGTAAAATATAATTTCTTGTGTGTTTTGACATAAAAGTAGGCTGCAGGGAGATGTTAATTGTTTAATTACCTTACCTCTGATAAAATTCAAAATCAAATGAAACGTTTGTGGTGATTCCCAAAATTTGTTTAAATGTTACTGGATATCCAATTAGTATATTCCTAAATCAGCACCCTGGAACCCTGGGTTTCATGTTTCTTTCCTGCCCCAAACCTAAGGGAAACCACATGCTTCTGACACTGAGCGTGACCACAGTAACCTCTATGGGATGGCCATGATATATGTGGGACCGTTGTAACCTCTATGCGAAGACTGTGACCTCTGTAAGATGACTGTGGTCTCTTTGAAATCACCATGAGCCCTTGGCCCTTCCTGGATCTGGCTGCTAGGGCTTCACTATGCTCCTTCAGTGCATGTGCCTCAGCCCATCAATGCATTCATTGCTTTAGCTATTGAATGAATCATTATTTCATAATGGCTTTCTTTTACCATTTTTACTTCAATGTATTATGCATATCCTTCTGTGTCATTACTAGAAGACTAATTGCTTTTAACAGCATAAGTGTCTGTTATAACTACATCTTGAAGATGAAGTGTATTTTTCAGTCATTCCATGGTTGATGAACATTTACATTTTTTTCCCATTTCTTGTTATTGAAAAGATTTTGAAGCAAACGTATTTGCTCACACTTATGATGTATTGGTGTTCTCATTTCTGCAGATGATGTTCTCCAAAGTTAAATTTCTCAACTAGATGTGCAAATCTTTAATTCATGCTTAAAGTGTCAAACGATTTTAGGGGAGAGAAAACATGACTAGATGGGAGTTTAGGAAACTAAAGCTGAGGCAACTTAAGAATTATTCTGTAGGATCCTCCAATAAGAGATAAAGAGAGAAAAACAATCCATGTCTCTTTAGCTCCATAGCTGTTGCTGTTTTCAGTAAAATAACATGACACTCTCTGAAAGATAAAAAGGTATACAAAAGTTAACATGAATCCATGAGATACTAAACACTTAAAAAAGAAAAAGTTAAAAACATGGAAGCCTGACTGGAAAAAGGGAATCAAGTGGTACACTAAATAAATATATTCATATAGGACTTCAAAACAAAGAAATTACAAGTGCCTATACAAAATTTAAAATTCCAGCCTGGAAATGGGTTGTAAACACATTTATTAAAACACAAAATGAAAACTGTGCTTTCATCTCTATTCTTAAACAAAGTCATGTTTGAATAATCATAAGTAAAAATATAAGAATCATACATAATATTAAGTACATAAAATATAAAATAGGGAAAATAATATAAAGCTATATAGAATGTGATCACTTTATGTCAAGGAATAGCTGTCTGTAGAGAGGAATTTCTATTACTTTAAGTGACATTTCTAAGATAAACATAATATTTCATTACACTGAAAAAAACTTGATTTAATGTTTTCCAATTTCCAGTTTTACTGTGCTACCTGATTATATTATGTTCTTTAAATTATTTAGTCTTTTTATATGAGCTTGCTATATTAAGAAATCAGCAATGTTGTTATATTTTGTCATTTAGAGTCTAACTTGTTATTTTGCATAGGTTTTGTTGGTATTTTCTCAGCATAATCTTTGGTTTTCCTTCTTGTACCCGCCGTCCCTTTGACTTGAATATTCTCCTCCTCCAGACCCCTTCCTTGAATCATTTAAATATATCCTTTCTATATTACCTTAGATGTCACTTCTTTCAATAGGATTTTTATTTCCTTTGTAAACCTGGTTAGATAGTTCTGCACACCACAGTGCAAGGAGACTCCTTACTAGTATTTTTTTTCTTCAGTACACACTCCTCCCCACTTCCCACCACTTCAAGCTCTGTGAGAGCAAGAGTTTGTCTCGACTTTATCATGGCCACATAACTTCACCATTAACACTCAGTAGCAGGAGCTCCAAATTTACTATATAAGGAAGCATACAATGGATACTCTTTGTGAAGGGAGAAGACACATTGAGTTATCAAGTACACTATTTTTGAACTGTCTTGTTAGCTAGGGTTGGCACTGAGGCCTGATGGAGATGAAGAGCTTCCACAATTTCACTCTGAGTGGTCCATGACCCTCAGTAAATGCCTATTGAATAAGCATGTGACCCTTGTTACCCTCATTTCCTTCTGGCTTTGCAGGTCACTGGTTTTCTTTTCTCTTATCTTGTATTGGTCTTTTTCTTCCCAAGGCGTCCTTCTTTAAATGTACAAGTATATTCATGTCTTCTTTCCCTGTACTTAAAAGTAAACAAGTAATCCTTGGACCACAATTATCATCTCTTTCTTTGCCAAAATATATCTCCAGAGTAACATTTCCTTTCTGCATTTGTTACCAGACTGGTCAGATTTAAACAAATTTTGTCTCTTTGAGATTAGACCTTTCTGAAGTTACAGTAAGTGGTCAATCCAGTTTCATGTGTTGAATTTTTCTAGCTAAGATCCTAAAAGCCATCTTAAAATACATAGGGCAGAAACCAACTTCTAGATCAACACAGAGTGATTCTCACTCCTTTCTCACCTACCTAGATTCAAACATTATAGTATCTTTATCCTGTTCTGTGTTAACTCTTACTTGGGTTAATTTCCATTTCACTTAGAATTTTGCGACTGCAAGCAACAGAAACTAAATCTGACTAACTTAAGCAAAATAAGCATTTATTGGAAAAAAAAATGAGATAGGTAGAAATGTCAAAGGAGAAGGCCACAAAATGGCAGGAAAACAGCAGTTTTAGGGGCTAAGTAGCATCAACTAATACGTACTCTTTGCATGGCGTATTAGTCCATTCTCATGCAGGCATAAAGAACCACCCGAGACTGGGTAGTTTATAAAAGAAAGAGATTGCATGGATTCACAGTTACATTGGACTGGGGAGGCATCAGGAAACATACAATCATAGCAGAAGGGTAAGCAAACACGTCCTTCATCACATGGAGAAGAAGGAAAGAGAAGAATGAGAACCAAGCAAAGAGGGAAGCCCCTTAGAAAACCATCATATCGCATTAGAACTTAATCACTATCCTGAGAATAGTATGGGGAAAACTTCCCCCATAATTCAGTTACCTCCCACCAGTTCCTTCTGACTACATGTGGGGATTGTAGGAATTACAATTTAATATGACATTTGGGTGGGGACACAGCTAAACCATATCACATAGGATCTTTCTAAAGATTTATCTTCTTCCATCATTTTTAGTTTCTTTCACTGCAGAGTCATGTTTTGAAAGATTCTGATTTGCTAACTTTTGAATACGTGTCCATCATTTAACAGCTCTGTTGAAAGTATTATCATAGGTACTTCGAAAAAAAAAAAGGCTAGTTATCCAAAGAAACACTTGCAACGTAGAACCTGAAGAAGGGGGGCTGGATTATGGCTAGGCAAAAGCATCTGACATTTACTATAAGAACAGAATTTCATTTTCCTCCTAAGTACCAAATCCTATGTCTTCATACTCGTCATTCCATTTTTTTTCATAGTGCTTTTCTTTAACATCATGATTTGTAGTAAATGCACTTACATTCTTCTGATGATCCTTTTACCTTCTTGACCATCTATTCTCTTCTTCCTCTAACTCAATTTTCCCCCATTTCTCACTTCTTTGATATTATTTCTGATCTCTGCCATCTCTACCACTGATCTCATTTGCTGTCTGTGCTTAATGTCACATCTTAAAATGATGCTCAAATTTATATTTCAAGTTTTCACTTTTCTCTTTAACTTCTACCCAACATTTACAGCTTTTTGCTGCATATGCCCATGTGAATATCTTATAGGTATTATACATGTGAAATGACCAATCTGAACAAATCATTTTCCATCTATGTCCCTGTCTTAGTTGACTTAATGCAATAATCTAAAGTTCTATGCTAGAAAGCTAAAACCATCCCTGCTACCCTTCCTCTGAATCCCTCCTATAATGTCCATGTACACAGCCCCATTGTATTCATCTGAATTATTATTAAAAAGTCATACCAGCTCTCTCTAGTCTATCTCATTATCCTATCATCATGATTGACATGACATTGTTGATAACATTAATATGTCTTTGCTGACAGATAGTCCTTCCTCATTATCTCACTGTCCTCAAGATAGCAATGGTTCCACACTGCCTAAGATTCTAATTATCTAGGGCTGAACATATAAGTGGTTTATGGCCATTTTATTTTCTTCATAAATACTCTCACTTCATTTTGTCATCAGTAATTATTAGTGATCATCTTGCAAAAAGAATTTGCAATTTTTTATGGCCCTATCACATACTCTTATGACTGATTTTTGCTTTTTTCAAGTTTATTTATATCTTAATGTCTACTTTTCTATAAAATTTCAGCACATCTCAAGTGTGGAAAAGGAAATTTATATCTTTTATAATCCGCTTAGTTGATTCTTAAGATCAGCTAGTTTGAGAACCACTACAATAAATAGCACTTTGCATCAAAAGTACAACACAGACTCATGGTGCATCCTACGGTTATCTTTCTTTCTGTTAATTTGGTAACTACTTTAGGATTAGAACACTGTGTTGTTTTCTATTATTTTATTCCTAACATATTAAAATTAAAGTCCTCTACATATGATGGGTGTTAAGTTATTACATAATAGAAAAAATTAGACTGTGAATATATAGATGCATATATACTTGAATTCAGGAACAACAGTTGGAATGCAGATTTCCAAATAATTAAGTAAAATTTTCAGTGTAAAGTCCAGTATCTGGGTATGAGTTTATAAGAAGTTACCTAATCTGAAGATTTTTTTAATTATTTTCAAGATACCTTCTCTCTTCTTTAGTAATATCCTTAACCTTAAAGTGTAGAAATAAGGTATTCAATCCACATCCTTACATTGACCTACTTACTCAATTATTTCTTATGAGCCTAAACTTCTGTTATTTCTGTTTTCTTTTAACACCTCTTTCTAGTCAAATCTCACTTTATCTCCTCATCATAACTGTTTCCCCAGCTGTTACCAAATCTTAAAGGAGTTTAATTTATGAAAAACTATTTTTCATTGTCTAATTGTTCCTTTCCAAAGCTGCTTCCAAAATGGAATACAAAATATAATATTGGACACCACAAACTGGAAATGAGTAAGTGAAAGTACTTTACTAATTAAGTTACCCAACTAATTATATATTTTAATAAACCACGAATTCTACACCCAAATTTAAAAGAATTAGTTAGATTGGAAATTAAACAGATGTTCCTTTTGGGTTGATCTTCAAACTTGACAGTGCTCACACTACTGTCTTCTCACAGGCACAGGCAAGGAGCATCTGTGCATTTAAAGAAGAATGACTTCCTTTTCTTAGGCTGCTTAGCGTGTCCAAGCGAAGACACGACTACAGAGCAGTGGCCAGAAACTTCAACAACATGCTCCTTTATGGAATACAGCATTCTGCCTTTTTTCCTCTGCTATTCTCTATGTTCTCTGCGTTGTTACTTTCTCTATGTTCTCTGTAGTCTGGAGTGCATCCTTTAATCAACACATTTTTAAAGCACCCTATTATATATTACATAGGGTTAGAATGTTAAAAAAAACAAAGCATTTGCCCTTGAGAAGTTCTCATTATGATGGGAGATACAGGAATAAAAATGCTAATTAAAAGGCAGTCTTTTTATTGCTAAAAAAAGCACATCTAAAGGATCATGACTGAAAAAAAATCATTTGATATGATTCACTTTATCAAGAATTTTCAGAAAAAATTTTACTTGCCATCACAGTAACTCTTTGAGGGGGACACTCCTTTCATCACCAGTCTTCACATGAAGAAATGGATGTTTAGAGCAATTTAGATGTTTTCACAGATTTATATATCTAGTGAATGAAGAAAGTGAAATATAATTCCCAAACTATTGAAATCTAAGTCTAACCTTCTTTCTACTTCCACATTGGAGTTGTACACTCAGAAATATTGGTTTGACTATCCTAGACTTCCAGTTAAGGACATAGGGAAGAGTTACTTTGGTGCACACACACATGAATAAAAATGCACAGACACACCACATCTATAAGAATATGACTTCTTATATAAAATCAGAATTTATAGTAGAATGCCAACTAAGCTCTTGAGAAAATATAGAATTACAAGGAAATTGTTTAGTTTTATTCAACAAAAATGTTCATCAATTTAAAAAATTATCTACTCTACTAGGCACCAAGGTTTATCCCTGCGACATTTGTGCAACAAACTTGCACAAAGAAAGTTCTTGACCAAAAGAGGAAACAAATTTATGGAAATACAATAAGGCCAGACGCAGTGGCTCATGCAATTGATCCCAGCACTTTGGGAGGCTGAGGCGAGTGGATCAACTGAGGTCAGGAGTTTGAGATCAGCCTGACCAACATGGCAAAACCCCGCCTCTACTAAAAACACAAAAATTAGCCAGATGTGGTGGCAGGTGCCTGTAATCCCAGCTACTCCGGAGGCTGAGGCAGGAGAATCGCTTGAATCCGGGAGGCGGAGGTGCAGTGAGCTGATATCGCACCATTGCACTCCAGCAAGACTCTGTCTCAAAAAAAATGTATATTATAATAAATTTTATTAATAGACAGACACCCTACAAGTAGATGAAGGATGAAAAAAACTATCCTATTCTTTTCAGGGGTACACAGCGTGGGAGTTAGGCAAGCTTTTGCAGAGAAGATAGTGCTTACACGAAGTTTTTAGAGTATAACAACAAAGAGTTACTTATGAGTCACATGAGGAAATAATATTATTCTAGGTTATATCACATGCAAAACAGGAACTTACCTCAATTGTTAAAAATATTTATTGAGAATATTTGGAGTCACTTTTAAATGATCACTTAGTTAATTGAGAAGCCAAGAAGCCTTCAAATAACTTCAGTGTTTAATGTTGAAATATCCTCATGTAATTTTCGGAAATTTCACCTTGTCACTCAAATGACAGGAAGACGATTGTTAATTGCCATGTCCCCTTCACTGCTGCCAGTGACATCTCATGCTATGGAATAGTTGGCAGATAGCATGCTCATCATAGCTGCCAAAAAAATCCATAGCTGGAACTGGAAGATCTGCTGCTGTCATACCGATTATTTCTTCTTTTCTTTTTCTTAGAAGTCATCGGTCAGAGATCACACCTACTCAACAGCCTTCTCAAGTGGAAAGCACTCTCAGTCTTCTGATTTTACAAACTTCCTTAGTTCTCAAATAGAACATTTAGCTGGTTAATGGATTTTTCACTTTTCAACCAGTGGTTCAGATGTCATAGTCACAAAATGTATTTTTGCCTTGGTGGTCAACACGTGGTATTGAAACAGCAGCATTTGGCCATTCAAGAATGTTATTTTCCTTTTTACCTGGCTCCTATTCCTCTTGTTCACTGGGGACGAAATAATTACTCATCTCCCAGCTCCTTTGATGAGTTCACAGGGCATACATTGTAACCCCAGACACCTAGACAACTCTTATTTGTTTCCTTTGCAGGTCAAGGCACAGCTCTGCATGATGTGGAAGTTAAGTCGCTACTTAAATTACTTCCTGTAAATAAGACTCATTAACCGTGGTGACCTTAGAACACTTTCAATTTAAGATGCTGCCCAGTGAGGAGAGTCCATAGATTAATCCTGCTGCTGCTGTGGATTCAGCTTCCCTTTGCTTTTTTACTCAGAGACTCATGTTTGACTCCGTAACTAAAAGAGAAAGTCTTTCACCTTCCTCCCCATCTACAGACTTCTTTTGTGTCTGAATCTGAGATTTGATATTTATGTTTAAAAACAGAAAGAGGAAATCATCAAGAAATGTAGGCTTGGTGTTCTGACAAACAATGGGAAAAGGCTGTAGAAATTGACTTCACAGGTCCCAAAAATCCACAGTGAGGTATCATTCTTGGAAACCAATCAGGAGAACACCTCAGCCACAAAATTCTGATATAAATATTACAATTTTAAACTTTTTAAAAAAAATCCACAATTCAATTGTTAAAGCATCCTGAAAAATCTCTAAATGTATAGTGATTTATGTTAATAACACTCAAACTCACCCTTTTTAACTTATGCATATTTTATTAGAAGAGTGGAGAAATCTTTCAGATTTCTTGTCGAAGACAGAAAATAAGGCATCTTTGTGTTTATAAAACTGATTGACACAGATGTCCTTTTTGTATATTTTAATGGACTGTATGTAATAGAAAGGTGAAATTGACCTGAATGCCAAATTTCTTTGGACCGATGCAATAGAATACCACAAGTGAAAACTGAAATTACACTAGCCCCAATCCTTAACTGCCAGTGTCATTTCCAATCTTTCCTTGAAAATAACACATAAAACCAGGTGCGATTGTTTTAGACAGAAAAGTAAAATTTAAAAAAGTACTTGTTTATGTTAGGACTAATCCTACAGGGCTGTAAATCTGTTTCTTTCCCAGTCCTCCAAAACGTTTTCATTTGTATAAAGTCCTAAGAATACCCTAGACATGCCTATATGTTCTAATGCAGTACTAATCTTTTACCTTTGAAAATATACTGTGACAACACCAAACACTAGGTATAAATGAGTCAACATTTCTGGAAGTTGTGATGTAACTCCTGGCTTGGCTGGAGAAAGAAGATTTTCTGCCAAGATGGTAGGGAGAGTGCTTTCTGAGAGTGGGTTTGTTTTTTTTTTTTTTTTTTTGATCAGTCTTGTTGAAGGGCAAAAAAGAAAAACATGTCTAAAATGATCATGACCAGAAAGAATATTAACTAGAAGTGGGTGGCATATGGTGTGTTTTCAGAGATGCTGCAAGCCCCAGATTACCAGTATACTTGAAATTTCCTCTATGATAGCTTCTGTTTGGAATAAATCATTATTCTTCATCTCTAAAAAGATCAAATGCTCATCCAGGAGATATTTATAAATAGACATCAAATTCTAAGTATCTGATAAGCATAAAAGTACTCACCCATATGATTCCATCTTTTATTAACTTTACTAGCATGCCCAAGAGGCAGAATCTAAAATATGTAAAATAATTGGAGAATAATTACATGTTAAACAGTGTGAAACTCAGAATTGTAAAAAGCCCAGACCTATGAAATACCATCCTACAGTAGTGTAGGCACAGCAAATTGCACTTGTAAATAATATGTAGGATTTACACAATCCAAAAAGATTAAGACTTTAATTCCAGGAAGAAAAAACAGTATTAGTGGGAGAAAAAAAATGGTTACATGAACCCAGAATATATGACAAAGAATGAGCATACTTCCTTGATCAAAATGGAGTTTTAGAAGTTAAAATATTATGAAAAATACTGGGAAATACAAGTCACATTCAAAGCTGATGCTGGAAAACTCTTAGATAAACATATGGGGTGATTTTAGATCTTTATGCTAGTGTATTTTGA
This sequence comes from Plecturocebus donacophilus, assembly GCA_004027715.1. Classification (NCBI taxonomy): domain Eukaryota; kingdom Metazoa; phylum Chordata; class Mammalia; order Primates; family Pitheciidae; genus Plecturocebus; species Plecturocebus donacophilus. The sequence continues at coordinate 123,553 of PVKP010000921.1, read as the reverse complement.
CAAAATTATCCAGAAGTGACACAGAAGAAGGATAAGACAGAGGGACTGACCCAGAACCAAGGTAACAAGTTAGGTACTTTATAGTAATGTGGGACATAATCATTATTTTCATTGCCTGGAAGCCAGAACAGTGTCTGCCTCATAGTAATTTTTAAATAACGCTATTTTCCTTTTGAATTAATACCAAATGTACTTGTCCTTCCTGAGTCACTGGGATTTTGAAAGAACCAAATTGAAAATGCTTTCAAAACTGTAAAGCACAATCCAAATATGAGGTGTTATTATATTCAAGAGAGAATAAGAGGACTAGATGTGGAAGATAACAGTAGAGCCATCTCAAAAAATTTTAAACTGAGAGAAAACAAAAGCTTGTGTCCTTGCAAAGTAGTACAAAGCGGGTTTGTCTTGATGAGAACAATGAGAAGCGAAATATTTAGATCTCAGAAGAAATAAGAGCATATCTCATGAAGATGTGGAGTAAAGTGCAGGTGAGAGATCAGAATGTAATCAAAGATGAGTATAATAGGGAATATTCATTGTTTAAGATATGCCAAATATCATGACGATTATATTAATATTACGTTCATGATGTTAATTTTCTCCTGTAGTTTGAATACAGCTTTAAGAGGTAGATATTGTTATTTACTTTCAACATCTCCCTTAAGGTTCCAGCAGCTCTAAGAGGTGTAGTTAGGATTCATGACTAGCCAATCTGATTCAGAGCCCATGCTTATGCCACTCCACTCAAATAGGGATGCTTAAAATACTGGGATTCAGCTGACAAAGATAATTTGATACATACAGAGAGTCGGCCAGATCTGCAAACATGACCGCTGTATTCAACCTATTATTTAGGCTCCTTGAAGATTAACTATCAAAAAGTCAGAGACTGAGTTCTCAGGAAAGAGGAGGGGAACAACTAGGAAAATATAATGCCTTGAAAACCAAAATGCAATGTTTCATTATAGCCTGCTTGTGTATAATCTCCTTAACAATTATAGAGGCAATCTCTTTAGAAAGTAAAAGTAGGCTAGGGAATTGGGAGACTAGACAGGTAGATTTTAATGAGTATGTATAAATCAGTGGTTCTCAACTAGAGCAATTTTGCCACGTGTGCAATAGCAATATCTAAAGACGCTTTTGATTGTCAAAATTTGGGTGGGGAGCTACCAGCATCTAGTGAGTAGAAACTGAGAATGCTGCAAACATCCTACAATACAGAGGACAGCTCCATAACAGGAAGCATCCAGGCCCAAATGTCAACAGAGCTAGGTTGAGAAATCTTGCTATGGATTCAACTAAAGTTCAGATCACAATTCACAGAGCAAAAGTGGAGTGTAACACTGAAATACCTTGGGCATTTAGGAAAAGATCATGGGATATGAGGGTCACAACATACCAAGTCTAATGTGTTGTCTGCTCTAGACCTATCTTAGGCACCTCCAGAGCTTCTGTTGGCCACAGTTTCCCCTGACACTGTGTTGCTTTGCTCGGTGATACGTTCTGGTTCTGTGTCCCCACCCAAATCTTATCTTGAAGTATAATCTGAATTGTAATCTCTACATGTTGGGTAAGGACCTTGTGGGAGGTGATTTGATCCTAGAGGTTGTTGCCTGTAGTCCTAGCTACTCTGGAGGCTAAGGCAGGAGAATTTCTTGAACTCAGGAGGTGGAGGTTGCAGTTCTCATGATAGTAGTGAGTTCACACGTGATCTGACGGTTTTATAAGGGGCTTTTCCCACTTCTCTCTCCTGCCGCCACGTGAATAAGGACATATTTGCTTCCCCTTCCCTCATGATTGTACGTTTCCTGAAGACTCCGCAGTCATGCGGAACTGTCAGTCAATTAAACCTATTTCCTTTATAAATTACCTAATTTCAGGTTTTTCTTCATAGAAGCATGAAAATGAACTAATACATTCAGCCTTAGCTGATGCTTAAAGCTAATCAATTTTGTTCAGTCTCTTCAGTTCCACTATCTGCAGCTGGCCAATATCATTCACCACATTTCTAGCTCATCTCCCCACTTTCTCCTTGCATAAACCTCCATGCCATGACGCAGGGTCTCTGTTCTCGAGATGTTGCTGAAGGCAGCACAGGTGTGCTTGCTGGACATTCAACAGGTCATCCTGTAGCCTCTTGTGAAGCAGTGACCAGCATAGTGATGTTGCACCTGCATTACTCCCCATTCTATACTGCCTCATAACCCCTACTCTTGCTGTTCTGAGGTTCTGCCTTCCAGTGAAGTATAAGTAATAAAGGTTAGTCTAAGTCCCCGCTTTCTGCAGGTCTTAGGCTAATAAAATAGTCTTCAAATTAACCAAGGAATTTGCAAGATATAGAATATATTCTGCATTTCAACTTCAGAATGTATTGGCAGTTATTAAATACGTTAAGACTCATTCTTTACATTTTAATGGTCAGGTGAACTAGCACAGGTGGAGAAAATTTAATAATTTCACAAGCTGTGAAACCTAGCGAACATATAGAAATGTTGTATTAGAATTCTGGAAAGTGGTGCTTGAAAGAATGGGAAATAATGATGGAGCTTACCTGTTCCAATTACCAACTAGAACAAACTTAGTATGTTATTTCAAGAATACAGACTGCCAAAAACCCTCAGATAGAACTTTCTTAAGTAGATATTCATAACTTCCAAAGAAGAGTATTCTTCCAAGGCCACTAAATAAGCTAGAAACAGGTTATATGAAATAACATGGTAGTTCTACCATGTGTACTAGTTTCAATAATCTCTTAATAAAAATATGAAAAGCTGTTACATCAAATATTTATAATCAGTAGTATATCAATAGGAAAATATCCTAGCATTTTAAAATAGGCAATATGGAATCATCTGCTACAGAATAGATCAACTATTGTCTTTGATATTGTTGTCATTTTACACTTCTCATTTTACTGTCTGGAATAAGGAAGTTATTGCTTAACCTACAAACATGGTTATAGTATTGAACCGTACCTGAAAGAAAACTCAGAAAACCAATTTAGTTATAATAGAGAAACATGATTCTTGACATTATTAAGGTATGCTATTTGTTCCAACCAAAGAATTACTGTATGTGCATCTTTCCCCACAAACTGATGCAGACTACATTGTGCCTTTGCCCTGCAAGAACAAGATTGCCCGTTGTTACATTAAACATTATCTGTAAGTATTAATATGCTAAACTTTAAGTCTTTTTTCAAGTCATCTGAAAAGTTATGTGTTTTCCTGAGAAAGGCATTCTTTTCATATACTATATCTAACATAAAGGGAACGTAATCATTGATGTTAGGACAAAATAGTAAATGATGTTCTATCCGGGAGGCATATGCATATACAGAAAACATGATTCCTTTAAATTAATTTTAGTCAATTACCCAGAGTTAAAAAAATACAAACTGCATGATAGTCCTAACAAAAATTAGCTGAGCATTGTGGTGGGCGCCTGTAGTCCCAGCTGCACTGGAGGCTATGGCAGGAGAATTGCTTGAACTCGGGAGGTGAAGGTTGCCGTGAGCCGACATCACACTGCTGCACTCCAGCCTGGGTGCCAGAGCAAGACTCCGCCTAAACAAAATAATTAATTAATTATGTATGATATTTCTTGAAACTTCAGAGCATAAAACAGGATAAAGTAAAATATTATTTTGCTATTTTTTCATATAAAGTGTCACTAGTCAATGTGGCTTCTGAACCACCCGAATCACTCTCAGTACTACTCCTAATTTCTTTATTTCTCTAATATATCCAATACTGATGAGTTAGAATATTTTTTGTTGTTATTTCCTATTATAAACAGGGACAGATAGATAGATATAAAACCATATCATGGATTTTATTCTTTTCTTAACTTCAATTATCAATAATGATAACTTAAAAACGTTTTAGGAAGTGAAAACATTTCTTGGTTTGTAAATATCTCCCTTTGATTTTATATATAAGCTTATATTATTTTGGAGGGAGTGATTTTTTAATGTAATTTTCAGAAAATTCTGTATATACTTTATTATGACTTCTGAATTAAAATCCTGGCAAAATTCTAAATCTCACTTCACATTCACATATCATTATTTTTCAGAACAATCTCCTTTTCATAAATTCATATAAAGAATAAACTATCAAGTGGAAAAAGTATCACCGCTTAAAACGATAAATTCAAAATAATCAAAATACTGAAAGACACTCCAGGCCAAGGTGAGGGAGAACAGCACAGCAAGCAGGGTTTGTCCTTACCACCCTGCTTCCCCTGCTCTTCCTCGTTTCTCTGTTTCCACAAGTCTGAAATGTTGGGCACCCAATGCCTTACTTCTCTCTCACTATTTGGCTCTGAAATAATCACAAACCCTCCATCAAAATATTTTTGTAACCCACTCTTACAACGTGATAGGCATAGTGAGTGATACTCTCACCAAGGTACTTGCAATGTCACAGATGCCAAAGTCTGAACTTTCTGAAATCACATGGAGAAAGAAAAGTGACTCATTCTTGATATTATTGTTTTAAGTTCTGTTGAATTATATTCTTTTGGTTCCAGTATACAGGCAGATAAATTGTCTCTGATTCAATTTAAGACCTCATATGAAAGATACTATATGTAATTTAAAAAATAATAGTGATTAAATTTAAGAATTGAAGAAAAACACAATAAAAATGTTCTAGTTTAGGATATTCAACCAAAAACAGAAAACCAGATTGCAAATCAGCAATTATTTTGCAACATTAAAATTACGTGTTAAAGTATTAGAATTACTATCTGTTTTTTAAGATATTTTTCTCAGTGTAATCTCAGCATAAACATGGATTATCTATTTATTCAAATAAAATTTTGATTACTGAATGACAAATAAATATATTTAAAGGAAAATATCAATATATAATTAACCATAATTCTTTGCTTTGGAAACATCACAAAAGTGATAGCACTCTGCATGTTTTTGGTGAAAATTTAAAGCCAAAATTCATGTCTAAATATTTAGAAATATCTAGTCACATGTGTGATATATTCAAGAAGTGAAAAATATAGAATCAATCATAGATTGCATTATGAATCTATGTTACATGTTTTGTTTCAATATTTCTAATAGTCTTATTAAAGGGAAACTTTTGACTTATAATAATTGTCATTATAACCATGTCAACTCTGAGCGCTAAGTACCCTTTGTGTGCATTTCAGCTATTTCCCTTTCACCTTCAAATAAACTTTATCTTGATTTTCTGGTTTATGTAGGAAGGTAGCAGTATTTTAAATAGACATGACAAATATTTACTCTTTGAATGAGATCAAGATAACAATGTAAATATGCCTTTATGCTGTAAAGTGGAATGCATGTTTGAGTGTGCAGAAAATATTTTTTCATACACAAATTGAACATGAGGTATTGTGACAAAATATTACCTGTTTTCAAATATCTTCCTTTTTGTCCAAACACCATTCCTGTTGAATTTATCAGGAAACATGTTGTATGGCTTACTTTGCTGTATACTAATAATGTTATAAGTTAAGTCTTGCTCTGTATCTGGAATTTAAAAGACAATAAAACTACAAATCAGTGCAGTCCAAGGATGTTTCAGCCAAACAAAAATGCAAAAACACAAATAACCTGTTTGATTTGCTTGTTGCCACATATCCAATTTTATGGCTTTTTTTTTTTTTTTTTTTGAGATGGATTCTCGCTCTGTCACCAAGCTGGAGGGCAATGGTGTGTTCTTGGCTCCTTGCAGCCTCCACCTCTCAGCTTCAAGAGAGTCTCCTCCTGCCTTAGCCTCCCAAGTAGCTGGGACTGCAGGCATGGGGCACCACGCCCAGCTAAGTTTTATATTTTTAGTAGAGATGAGGTTTCCCCATGTTGGCCAGGATGGTCTCGATCTCCTGACCTCATGGTCCACCGGCCTCAGCCTCCCACAGTGCTGGGATTGCAGACGTGAGCCACCGCACCCAGCCTGTATATGGATTTTTATAGACAGCCCATCCTTTGAGCATCCCAGCCTGAAGAAAACAGTATGTGTCCCCTGTACATGTCAGTGTATTTATATAAGCAGGAATTTGTCACTGTGTTTTTATTAATGCAAATAATTTCTTTCGGTATAAAAATGTTAATTCCAGTTCAAATTGAACAAAATGTTAATATCCACAAACACCTCATTGAAAAGGACAGTGGAATTTAGATTCAGTGTTCCCAAAACAATGAATATTGAGAGTGTAAATTTATTTAAGGAAACATTGAATTCAAAGGCATGAGTTTGGGACTGGAAACACAAAAGCTGATAACAATGTGAATGATGTAAAGTTAAGTTCAGTGAATAAAATATAAATTCTCATATTATTTATATGCTACAAATTCTGGTTAGGCACTTCTAGGTTAACTTTATGTGGTTTTTATTTGAAAGTTGCTAACTTCTCCCTAGTGGAGGAGAAGCTGCCAGATTTAAATCAGATTTTCCTTATTCTTTCTTGAGCAAGAATGTTGAAGTGCCTCCTTCAGTTTTGTACATATAGGGAAGGTGGTGACTGTTGTCAGGGGTGGTTGTGTGGTGGGACAATTTTCTGCTGAGACTTTGGGCTGTGTCTTACGTACTTGATGTAGAGTTCAGAGACTTATGAGAGACATGGGGGCATGTGGGCATGAGCGCTTCCTGACCAGTCCAGCTGCTGTGCCCTGAGTAGTTTATGTCTCCTCACGTTCACATATTGAAGTACCTCAACAGGTGATGGTCCTAGGTGGAGGGGCCTTCGGGAGGTGATTAAGTCATGAGAGTCAAGCCCTCATGAATGGGCTTAGTGCTTCTTATAAAAGACATCCTTGCCCTTTTCACTCTGTGAAGATACAGGGAAAGACAGTTATCCCTGCACCAGGAAATGGGCCCTCACCAGCTCCTGAATCCGCTGGTACCTTGGTCTTGGAGGTCCTAGCCTCCAAAACTGTGAAAAATAATTCATGTTATTTATAAATCACTTAGTTTTGGTGTTTTGTTATAACAGCTTGAAGGGATTAAGATACCAGCCACTATGGCTGAGTTGGTGACTTTTCTTGTGGATTCTTCCACATGCAAGAATTAAACATCCACATGCAAGAAATAAACATCCACATGCAAGAATTAAAGACCCACAGTGGGAGCCCTCATACCCACTTGGAGTGCTGAAAGAATGCATGTTCTCTCTAGGAACCACGGTCATTTGTTCAGAGACATGTGCTGGCACTTGTACATAAACTGCTGCAACATGGAGGCGCTTAGTGCCTGGGCACAGAGCGACTAAGCCCAGACCAAGACTGGTGACAGAGACACGTCTACGTCCTTCACAATTTCCTGGAAGAACACTGTAGATCAGCACTAGAGGCTGCAGGCAAAACCCAGTTACTGGTGTCCAGGGTTTTTCGTGGTGATGCTGTGTCATAGAGTGGAGTCCCTGGAAGCAGATGTTAGGAATGCTATGGCTTTAAACTATGGCTTGTCCCTGGGGCTCTACGCATCCCCAGTTTTCTGGACAATTCAATACCAGAGTTAGGAAACACCTAATGATTAAGAAAGCATGAATTCCTAATTACTCTGGCATACAGAGGATGAAGCATTAATCTGAATACTAAAAATAAATATGAATTTCCTTGTTTCCTATTCTGAAGACATATTCCATCTATAATTATAATTATCTCAAAAAAGATCCTTAAAATTTATATATTCACCTGGATTCTGTTTCATTCTCAGTCACTTAAAGAGGAAAAGACTGAGAACAATGTGCATATATTGAGTCCCCATTATTTCTTACCATGGTGCAGAGTTCTCACATTTTTTTTTTCACTAGGATGTTCATTTGTTTGGACGTTGTGCACAATGTCTGCCATAAATAGTAGCCTGGATGGTCAGACTAAGTAAATAGATTGCAGCATTTTACTCTGTCATTTTGACACAGACACCAACAGAAATGAAGAGCGAAGTGATTGCATGCTGTTGCTGATGATTGTGTTGCTCACCAGGGCCAGCTCGGGGATGTGTGCTGAGGTTGTCACCTGCTATGGTAGAGCAGCTTCTTAATCCACATCACAAATGCATAGGTGTGGCTACAGATATTGCTTTCAAAAGGACATTCCTTAAGATATAAGCTTGGGGTGAGGAAATTAGACTGTGCTGAAGAGGCTGCAAGTTTGTCATTGAAATGAGTTTTACAAAGCAATGTGTTTCTCCCAACATATTTTGGTCAATGTCATTTCATGAATGTGTGTGTGTTAGTTCCCACCCAGTCAACTGCTCTTTGAACACTGTTCCATTCTGGCTGCTAAGGAGTTTCTCAAGGAAAATTAGTACAGCCAGATGTTATTTAAATTTTTTAAATCATGGAATGTAACTATCTGAAAGTGTTTGTCAATACTTTTAAAATCAGTTGAATTTTATAATGGAGCTATCTGTTCATTAATTTAGATTTCAGATAATTTTAAAATGTTTTTATCTTGTATGCATAGATCAAGGCCTACACATTTAGCTGAATTGGTACTGAATTTCTTCTAATAATCTATTCTGAAGAGATGGAAGAGTGACTTCAGGAAGAAATCTGTAAAATCAGCTAAAGGAAAGAAGGTGTACAGAGCTCAAACATTGAAAATCTTTTATTTCCTGTTAAAATTTGAGATTTGCTATGTGTAGTTTGTGTAGATAACCTACAAAGTTAAATTATAAACTTAAAAGTTTAACATCTGCTTTTCAATTTTTCAGTAATAATTTTTGTTAAAGATAAGTGAGGTTATATATGACAGTTCTGACAAGAGATAAGGTGGCTACTAGACTCTTGTTATCTTAGGGAAGTAACATAGTGTTTAAAGATTCAGTATTTCAAAGAAAAGTGCTTTGACCTCCTTACCGATTCATGCTAATTTAAGAATAGACTTTCTTGAAAACTTAAGCCAGTTTAATTTTGGTGCAATTTTATACTTTACAAAGAAAGCTCTTTGAACTAAAGTATATTACTAAAATAATACATCCGTTGTTCCATATTGTTGTCCTATATTATTCATGGGTCACTCTGCCTCCATATATATTTCTGCTCAGGTAAAAGAAAATCTATATATCCTGACATTCCCTTTAGCCTAGTTTAGGAATCAGTGCCTACTAAGGAGGCCATCGTTAATCTGTGTGTGCTGTGCCTGTGTGTGTGTGTGCTCAAGCTGTAATTAGGCTGGAAGTCGGCAAGAGGAGGTTGATAGCAAGATGCTGGAGAGCAAAGGTGGTGACTCTTGGTCAAAGTCCAGATATCCATGAAGAATGGAAAACTGGATCTAACAACAACGAAAGCTTATCAGTTAGACTCTCTGTGATACAAGATCGGTTACGACACACATGGAAAGATGACTAGATGATAGATAAATAGGCTGCCATTTAGTCAATACTGCTAAGTAAGCATCAATGATTTCTTTAAGTAACTTTCAATAGAAATTGTTCTAGAGTTATTTTACCACATGCTTGTATATATGTTTTTAATCTTTGAAAGATCAGATTCTAATTAAAACTTCATTTGGTATAAAACGGTGTTTCTCAGTATCTGTATTGTCATTTTAATTTTGTATGCTGCTATATTTATAGCCATGGTCAGCCAACATTTTGGCATAAATTGCTCACAACATGGAATTATTATGCCAAATAAAGAAGTGTATTCTTTTTGGTTTATAAATTTAGAATATTTAAAATTAATGAACATTCCAAAATTAATTAGAATTTATTTCCTAGCTAGAGAATCTCACAAATAAAGCCCCCATTAAAAGAAAGACATCATGAGGCATTCTGATGACAAGATAATCAGTGAATGCTGTATCTGCTTTGTATTTTGTGGCAGGATAATACTTTAGTAGCCCAGGGAAATGTATTTCTTGGACAGGTTTTACTTACAGAAACTCAAAGGAGAGGCGTTGCTTTGAGACGAATTAACCACATCATTGTGAGTCAGAGTCCTTTGGAAGAAAATCTATTTTAGACTCTGAAAGAAGTTATGGGATAATTTAGACAGGTGCCTGAAGGGTAAAATCTGTACTTTAGGAGTTCTGTGGAGACTGTTTTCCCCAGTGCCATGGTAGACACTCTCCAAACATGGTTGCTGCCCTTTGCTTCCTCCCTGCTGGTCCCCGACCCTTGCGTATGTGCTGGCCCCTTTAACACTTTGACAAATAGAATTATTCCAAAGATTTCTGAGCCCAATATTTAGGATGACTGACAGTTTTCACATCCTTCCTGGAAAGTTCCTTCTTAGAATCCAGTCTCCTTTTTGAGAGGAAGTCCAAACAGCCCAATGGCAAGGTCCCAGTGGTATGTCCCGTGAGCAGCCAACACCAACTTGCAGTCATGTGAGAAGGTGATCCTGGTCCTTCTTGCCATGGTAATACTGTAGCTAACACCATCTGAAGCAGACATGCCCAGCCAATCTGCAGAGTTATGAGATACGATACGTTGTTGTCATTTCAAGCTACTAAGTTTTGGGGATGTTTGTTACACATCCCCAAAGATAGATAACGAAGCATCTTGTATTATATGGAATATTCAGTTCAAGGAGCAGTGTTGCAAAGTTTAGTTTGTTTTATTGGAAGAAGATTCTTTTATTTTGTTCCTTTTTTATACTGTTCATTTACTATAATACAAACTATCTTAGTGATTTTCAAAACTCATACTAGATCATATTCTGAGGAAGAAAAAAATTAAGTAGTGATGTCCTAGAAATGAGAATCAAACACTTCAAGAGACGGCAGTTTTGAGGGAGGGTGTTCTCCAGGAAGCCCTGGGAAAGGTACATTAAGAGAACAGAAGTAAACCCAAGAGCAGTTTTTAGAGACTGGGTAATCTCCCTTGGGTGAGAAATACATACGTTCTGGGATACTTTTTGGTGAGGAAGAAGGAATGCAGAATTGTAAGGATAATTCCAAAAGGGGCCAAAAAGAAGAAAGTGGCTCATGTGTAAGGGAACTGCATTTGACACCAGTGAAAATGTGCCAGTCATGGTGGGGTCCATGTGTGAAGTCTGAAATTGGACCAAATGAGAGACACGTGTCTTAAAGGGTACTCTGCAATAGAGACTCTGAAGAAAGATAGGAGGCTGCCAGAGAGGCTCTGCTAAATCACATGCCATATGCACTTTACTGAGGAAAGTTCCACATTGCTTTGAAGGATAAACTGCTCTCACACCCACTTTTTACCTCTATATGGTACGATTACTTTTCTCAGTGACATCTATAAATACATATGTTTAAAGACGCATATTAAGGTGGATTTTTATTTACATCAAACATAAGACGTATATCATAATGTGCTCTATCTTTTGTGTAGCAGTTCGAGTACTAAAAATATTTGCAGCAATTTATTATTTCTCTTTTAAAAATGATGATTCACTCTTACAAGTAAACAGTGAATGTAGGTCTTGACATATTTTATACTAGATAAAAAGTTCTCAATGGTTCAGCATTTCCCCAATTTGCTTTATCTATGTCTTTATAGTATACAAAAGTATTTTGTATGGATAATATTTATTTAACAGTCCAAATAAAATGAAATTACAGGCATTTTACATGTCAGTGTTTTTAAGTCTATAGTTTATTTATGGGGCAAATAAAATCTTTTTCAATGAATTTTTATAAACATTATAATTGTTATATGCTGGACAGAAAAATAAATTTCTAAGAAATAGACATATACTAACACAATAGTTTTAAAAGTTAATTATCTGAGCTTTGGCATTTTTTCAAATGTATGTGTTGTATTTTATTTTAAATGCCTCATCAATAGTGGTCATTCAATGAATGCTTCGAGAAGTACCGTCAATTTTTTTCCTTACCTTTGAACCAGTATAGCCAATAACATCTTCTATATACAAGTAAAATTATTCTCACTGTTATCCCTACTTAACCCCTCTACCCACTGGTGGAAAAGCATGCTTGACAAGAAAATTACTGGCTGAATTGTTGCAGCCCTAGATGTTCATGTTGCAGCTTATATTTGCTCAGTGGCTACAAAGTATAAAGAGTGACTATAAAATGTGTGTGTAATATAAACATGATCCTCAGGAAACCAGATTACAGTCACCATAAATCATCATCATTTACTCATGGACCACTAGTCCTAAAACCATTCACTTTCTATTAATTAGAGTCCTATCATTTTTGCAGGAGTTATTTTAAATAAATGAATTTCATATTATGAAAATATTTTATCTGATTATATGTTCACTTGTTTAATTATATAGTGTATTTAATACAATGAGCTAGAGGAAACTATTTTTTTTTAAGATGGAGTCTTGTTGTGTCACCCAGGTTAGCGTACAAGTGGCGCCATCTTGGCTCACTGCAACCTCCACCTCCCGGGCTCAGACGATTTTCCTTCACCAGCCTGCCAAGTAGTTGGGATTACAGGTGCCCACCACCACGCTTGGCTATTGTGTGTGTGTGTGTGTGTGTGTGTGTGTGTGTGTGTGTGTTTGTGTTTGTGTGTGTGTGTATGTGTGTGTGTGTGTATGTGTATTTTTAGTAGAAACAAGATTTCACCATGTTGGCCAGACTGGTTTTGAACTCCTGACCTCAGGTGATCTGCCTGCCTCACTCTCCCAAAGTTCTGGGATTGCAGGCTTGAGCCACCATGCCAGGATAGAGGAAATTTTTAAAGATGTTTTTTGATAAAAATGTAAATAGAAGTATTTTGTTTGAGATAAAACTGTTTGTTGAATCGATTTTTAAAAATCCATTCATTTTAGAATCAAGTGACAGACCTGAGTTTTTTTCTAGGCTTGGACTAATAAAGAGAAACACAAAAAAGAGCTTGATTGGTAATTAAAGCTTTGGCCATTAAGAAGCACACTCCCAGAACCTAAAGTGCAATCAAATATATATTTAAAAAATAAATAAAAATAAATATTATAACCCATATATATATATTAAAAAAGAAGCACACTCTTGCAATCTGGGAAGTGAATATATTATGCTGAATTTTAAAAGAGAGAAGGAAGCTGATAGAGTTGCTAGCCATTGGAAGAGATGACAGTTCTCTGGTAGTTTCTGACGTGAAGACCATTTCACAAATTTGAAACTGGAGAAACATTAACAAGATTACCATGCTCATTAGAGAATTTACTCATCTTTATAGGAAAGACTACGGTGCCCTCAGATCTGGCCTTGGCATAGCCTGAGATTGTCAGCAAGTCTTCTGTGCTACTGCCATTTGAAAAGATGAACGTCCAGCTAAGGTGTTTCAAAATGACATCTTCTAAAGGTGGTGTTCCTTAATTTTCTCACTTTGAAACAAAATCCATGCTGCAATAGTCAGGCACCTCCCACTCATCCCAGCTATCTGTTCAAACACCCAAAGGAGCTGTTTAAAATAGTACTTGATGACAATGGTAAAAGAATATGTCCAAAATGATTGAGTCCACAGGGCTTGTTACAGGATTTGGAGATGGGAAGATGAAAACTAATCTAGCAACTATATTTGGATAATTATGCCCAATTACCTTTGGAAGTGGCAGTGAGGAAGATGTCAAGATAAACATTAGTGTCTATGGGAGAAAAGTCATGGACAGAGCTTTTGCTTTTCTTCTTAGAATTATGGAATTCTTCAAGTTCTGGGGTTTTCTATTTTTCATCTCAGGGATGACAGCTACATGTATTTATATGACAACAAATAGACATGCTAGAATAATACAGAGGTATGGAGGACATGCTACAGTTATAAAACTAGCCCTGACTTATATTTTTCTCCAGCTCTAATGGAGGAAAGAAAAGCACATTAATTGAACTCCTATAAACTTCTCTATAACCTGACCTGAGCAGTATGATTTATGACTATTTGACCTAAAATTATTCCATCTGTGTTCCTCATCAAAATTCACTGGCCATATGTTGCATTTTTGAAGCTCCTTATTCTTAACTGTGCTTAGGGCTTGTACTCATTGACAATATGGCTGGCAGTGTTAACAGCTGACAGCTTAATGTGTTAGCCTTCTAGTGGGTTTACACATAAGTAAAACATTATTGCAATTGTCTTTTTTAAAATTGGTGTAAATCTTTACCTTTTGAATTATTGGTTTCATCTCAAGACAATGGGAAGAGAGATATACTTTTTTAGACAGGAATTTCCAGCCACTACTTTCTACATTGGATTAAAAATTGATATAATACAATGCTTACCAGCCACCCAGTAAAACTTCCTTATACAGTGCTTGACTACTCCAAGCCCTTTAGCATAAGTATGGAAATAAATGTGCCATGTTATAATTCATATTGAATTCTGTTCAGCGTTTCCTCTCTTCATTGCTATGCCTTATCAGAAGAGGAGATTTTACAATAAATAATCTTTAAGATTCATTAACTCTCTCAAACTCAGGGATTTCAACAGAGGCTATAATTTCATGTTCTAAAGGATCCCTTTCCAAGATTTCTTTCCCAAATCTTGATTCTACCTATCATCTGCTGCATTCGTCTTTCATTCCAGCTTTGAAAGGTAAAATTTTGATAAGGCCTAATGTTGACATTCCACGTTCTAAAATTCCGATGATCCTATAAGTTGTGATGAAAATATAAAAAAGACTTTGTCAAGGACAGAATCCTCTGGAATTCCAAGCGGACAGTTGTTACAAGAATTAGTTTCCTATCTTCCAGGAATATTAGAAATGTTTAAATTTTAACCACACAGCAACTCCAGTGTAGCTACAAATTACAAACAGGAAAATTGAAGTTCACAGAACTTAACCTTATTTTTTTGAGATGGAGTCTCACTCTGTTGCCAGGCTGGAGTGCAGTGGCCTGATTTTGGCTCACTGCAACTTTCACCTCCCTGGTTGAAGCAATTCTCATGCCTCAGCCTCCTGAGTAGTTGGGACTGAAGGTGTGTGCCACTGCACCCATCTAATTTTTGTATTTTTAGTAGAAATGGGTTTTCAACATATTGGCCAGGATGGTCTCCATCTCTTGACCTCTTGATCCTCCTGCCTTGATCTCCCAAAGTGCTGGGATTACAGGCGTGAGCCACAGCGCCTGGACTAAGTGATTATTTTAAAGAAATCTTAGTGAGCACTAGACTAGGGATCCAAATTCAGATCTTCTCTACTACAAAGATTAAGATGTTTCTAGAATGCAAATAGTTTATTATTTGTTTCATTGAAATTCATCTCAGGTGGAAATAGAGAGGCTGTGATTGGAAGACCTAGAAGGAATACACTTCTATTAATCACACCTTCACTGATCAATTAGTTCTGCTTTCATCATATACAATACATAGATAAATTATATATATTATCTTTATTAATTAAAGCTTTAATGTGTTTAAAAGGATTTATCTGTTAAATTAAAAGTCACATCAGTCAAATACCTTACTCAATATGCATGTTTTTCACAATTTCAAAGACACAAGGAATTACAAAATACATCAGGAACTCCCAGCACACATCCATAAAGCCATGCTCCCCACAGAGGGCACCCTGTAGCCTAGGCTATTTTTAAGGTCGTTAAGTAATATGAGCAGTCACATCACTGACACAGAAAAGATGGGTTTGGATAATGAAACAGCTGAGTTTTATACTAGGAAGATCAAATAATTTACCTACATTTTCCAGACTGCCATGCTTCATCAGTCAATGCACTTCAAGTTCTCACACAAATTTTACAAATCTTATGTAAAGCATTCTATAAATTCGTTCTGTATGTTATGATGAAAACACAAAACAAGACTTGGTCAAAGACAGAACCCTCTGAGATTCCAACTGGACAATTGCGGCAAGAATTAGTTTTCTATACTCCAGGAGATACGTTACAATTGTTTAGATTTTAACCACATTGCAAATCCAGGGTAACCACATATTACAGATTGTACAATTGAAGTTAGCAAATAGTCTGTTAGTAAATAGTTTTTCAGTAAATAGTAAATCATTTTTAGTGCATTTGCCAGTTTGGTCAAGAGCAACCCTCCAAGAGAATTTAATCAGGTCACCTCCCTTTGTTCTTTCCCAGCAAAATTTTCACCCGTAAGAGAAATAGGGAACTTCCAAGGCACTGCCTACTGCTTTCTTCCCAATTTCTAAAGCTCAAATAAAAACTCGAAGACCATACGTGTCTGCAGATTATGTGAAACCTTTAATCAGCCCTCGTTTAGCCAGTTAGACATTGAACTTTTAGTATGATCACTTTTATTTAACCTAGTTTTCATCGTCTTGTCAGATTGTCCACCAAATAGAAATGTGTTTCCAAATGAAATATCATTCCTTTTCAGTATTTTTATGTCTACATGTTTCAGTAGTTTCTATGAATGGCAGAGGAATATGGATTAAATTATTCATACAATATAATAGTTATTATTAACTAATACAACTCATCAAAATATTCTCACACTGTTTGATAAGTTCAGAAATTTTCTGTAATTTGGCATCAGCCTATATTTTCAAGAATATTATTTTCTATCTGCCCTCTAACAATTGGGACATTGCTTTGCTTCCAGTCTGTGAGCATACCTACTCTTCTGCAAAAATTTCAAAAGTTGTGGTAACTTCATTATAAATCTTGAATTTTTCTTAATGCCATGACATATAATTAGTCAATATCTAGTTAAACCCATTCACTAAAAGGATGAATATATTCCTGTTATTTTTTTAACCTTTTCCTGGTTTGCCCCAAGAATACCTGCCAGCAGTGCTGGCAGCTGCACCTGAGATAATTTTGCCACAAAATATCTCGCTTTTATTATTATTTTTTGTAATCACTCTACTATATCGACATTGGAAACAGAAGACATCATTCTATTTCTAGCATTCTGTTTTTAGTAGTGATATTTCCATTTTCAAAACGTAGTAATTTTCTGTTGCTAAAAATGTCACATTCTAGAAAATGGAGCAGTCACATCCATGGTGTTAACATCTTTCTCTAATACTTGATGGTGGAAGATTTACCTGAAAAATACAATGTTTTTCTAAAATAGGTGATTCTGATGATTCAGATGATTCTGATGCTAGTTCTGTTTAGAAATAACTCCAAGAACAGTTTCTATATTTTATTTTCATGTTGAAAATTAGTCAGATTTACTTCAGCCTCAAATATTTTGTTTATGTAAAATTAAATGAGTGCTGAAAGCATGCTGCAATTTTACTTTTTCTAGACAGAAAAGGGTTAACCATCTTAGACTACAACTATCATACTTTTAAAAATTTTGGTTTGATTGGTTTATTTACCTCTTTATCATTAGGGACAAAACAGTACATCAGCATATTAGTATATGGTCAGGTCTTCATAACTCTTGCATCACAGAAACAAAGTAGTGTTGATGTTGGACTGTACCTAGTGTCCTTGTTGTGTTATGCGCACATTTGTGAGTATTTTAGTGATTCATTGCTAAGATGACAAAAGAAAAGTTAGAGATGAGACAGAGAAAAGGAAAACAAATATTTTTTCAGTTACCTAAGTTTGAGTATGAGCTTAATTTTGTGTACTTGAAAAACTGTAATGTGAAATGGCAGGACTAAGACAATGATTTAGGTAAAGTGTGAACTAGGTTGAAAACATTTCAAAACTCTTCAATTTTATTGAAACGTGCTCCACACAGAGAAATAATTTATCTAATATTTTGTATTATCTGGGCCATTACAATTATAGTGAATTAAACCATATGAGTTATATTCATACATATGAAATATAAACAGAAAATATTAAAATATTAATGCATATAATATTCATAGGAAAAAGTAATATATTCAAAGTTTGATTTAACAAAATAACAAAAATATATTTTTGCAAGAATACTTTACTGCTATTTGATGACAGACATCAGTATGTAGTTGAAACAATTGACAAAAATGATGCATTTTTTATTCCTTTGAGAATAAGAGATTTTACCCATGTAATTGATATGAGCTAATTCAAAACAAGGTTAAATGTCTAGTAAAGAATAGAAAATATTACAGTTCTTCATTAAAATATCATGTGATACTAAAATAAATATCTTATATTTTAGAAATTCAACCAGATTTTGTTTTTACAAGCAAAGTCTCAGAAGTTCAGAAATTTTTTACAATGTCCAGGAGTAACAAATACACCTCAGTGTTGTGTTGACTCTAAGATTAGCTCATTTATTGGTCATATGTTATGAGGCCTATTAGTCATCCTATTTGTGAATCAGTACCCTAGCCTTATGGTAAGCTGAATTTTCTATGAGTTGCATTGATGGAACAGTACCATTAATTTGGATGGTTATACATCCTTAATTCCATTGCCTACTCACTAAATGAGCCTAAGCACTAATTCCACTTAACTTCATTGTGATCAGCAACTATGAACTTTAAAAAATGTTCTTTGCACATACAGCAGAAACCAGTTAGGGATAAAGTAATGGTTAGGAAACAACAGCAACAAGCACAAAACTTTATAGTTTTATTTCAAACATCTTCAGAGCAACTGGAGCTTTATCTCTTGGTCACAGCCTCTCTCTTTGGTTAATTGCAATAGGCTAATAGACTTCAGCAAAACTTACTCTCAAAAGAGAACATAGATAATGAGAGTGAGAAAATCACAAATGGCAAAGCCGGTCTGAAACTCAAGCTCATATGTGTGCTAGGCTCTTGCAGGTAACCAACCAAGTTTTAGTTATAAGTTATATAAAAGCAAGTTATTCCCCAATATGAGAAAAAGAAAAGATTACTGAAAACATTGGAAGTCATATTTAAAACAATCTATTATATTTTTTGGATAGGAACTTAAGTTTTGCAGGGATGATGAGCCAGATGCTTAAAAACAAGCCTCTGATGATCTTCTCTATTAATTGATTAATTATAAAGCTAACTTTAAGGCATCAATTTTGCTAAGTAAACAAATGATTCAGCAGCTGTGTAATCTTAATATTATGTTTCTCTAACTTATTTTAATATAATTATAATAATATATTAATTCAAGTATTACTTTATGCAAGACATTGTTCTCCATAACATCTCTAACTCATTCTAATTTCAAACAGTGGATTAGGTAATGAATTTAAAATAAAGGAAAAAATACTTACACAAGCCACACAGTAAGAAAACAGTTAAATGAGAAAATCTTTGGAACCTAAGCCACCTGGGCAAGAATATTTGTGGCAGAAGCAAGTCTTTGGAGAGAGAAGAAACAGTGTTTGATGAATGAGAGTCTTTCAATACTACTTGGCAAGTTGATATGGAAAATGAAAAATCAAGTCATATTTGGAACAGCAAACTATTTGAATATATACTATATATTTTGTTGTTGCTCTTATACATGTAGTAGTTTACAAACATTTGCAAGCATTGTTAGAAAAAGGCATCTAAAATAAAAATAAATTTACCCATGATCAATTTGGAAAGAAGAGATCATGGACACTTATGATTTACAAATCACTGACTGTGGTGGAGCCTATTTAATACATTCAGACTATTAAGAATAGATGTGAAGAATACTTCCATATACACTGGTTAATTAGGATCTTTCATAAAGTTTGGATTAAAGGAGATTATAAATATATATATAAATATTCTGAGGAGAGAAATGCGCATATTTGGCATACAATCAGTATTTGCTGAATAATTATAGCATCCAAAAGATGTTATTGGTCAGACTATATTATAACAATAGAAATATGACCCACATCATCTCTAGCTTTGTTGAGAAAGACAAACCACTACGTTTGCAGCCATCAGCCCAGAATAGTCAGGACCGTCAGCTTCCCTGTTTTGGGTCCTTCATGCAAGTCAGGACCAATGAGAGAAAAACCAAACATAATTTCAAACCTAATACAATATGCCTGGCTTCCAGTTAGCTCACCTCTAGCTTCTCCATGCCAACAATCTCTGATCAGAGCATACCTGGACCCTTGCTTTTTTGTTGTTGTTGTTCATTCAAAGTATTTCCCTCTGACAAGCCTCTTTTGAGTCTCTGCCAAAAATTTGAGTGGCTGAACCCCTTGCTGTAGCAAGCTCTGAATATATATTCTCTGCTGCTATCATTTGGATAGCCTTTGTTTACTTCCATATCTATAATCAGTTACTCCATTTATCAGGTTTGCTTTGCAAACAAATACCGTAGTTGGTTTGGTGCACAGAAGGTGTACAAATCTGCTAACCTAATACGATAGAATCTATAGCCCTGAGCTTCCATGCAGTGATTGGATAACTATCACAAGCAGTCAAGGGCATTTTAGTACAGATCTTTTCTTTTCGGTTGAGTTATAAAGTTTTAATTATCCCCCAAATTTTATATTATCTCACTTTTTAGTTATGAAATCTATTTTGAAAAACACTTTTCTTCCTTTTTTCTCAGCTATTTAAGTGGATTTGAATTATCCTGTGCTTAATACCCATACATCAGTATGAAATATAATAAACCCTGCTATTCAAAACATTTAGAGAATGGGAAATTATTATATGCTACATGTTTTTGTCAATAAGGTATTCCACTTCCCCTATACCACATAAAATTTAATTCATGCTCAATGATTAAGAAGGCATTTCCAAATTTGTCATTTTTCAGAATTCATGTTCAAAATGTTGTGACTATCAATTCCATTAATTGCATAAAAGTAAAAAAAATATTTTAAAAACGGATAGAAATCCCTGCAACAGAGGGGGAATGCAACATTGTTCGTAAAGACATGGCTAAGGGATCTAGCGATCAGAAGTTAATCTCTAAAGAAATCTTAGCAGTGCTTTAAGCAACAAAAGGTTACTGAACAGTGGTGCATCCAAATCACTTCAGGTAGGTAACGTCTCTATGAGCTTCTCAGCATATATGTGAAGACCAGCAAGGACAGTGATAACAACATTAAGCAATGCTAATTCTGAGATGACAATAATGTCACCTTAAGAGCCACTATCATAGCTATTATAGCTTCTGTGTATATAAGAAAAAGTAAATAGCAGGAGATGATAAAGGAGTTTTTTTCATATTATTACTTAAAAACAATACATGCTTGCACAATATAGAATAGCATAACATATTTTGTAAGTAGGAAAAAGAAAATTTTATTTTCTTTTGCACCAAAGTTGTAAAATAAAATAACATGGCAGGAAATCACATATTTAAACAATATCAAGTGTAAAAATGGCAAAGTAGAGCATAAGTTTTCCCATCACTGAACCATATAATATAGGTGCCTTCTTTCCCAAGCAATTGCTTGACATTAGGCAGTCATTAAATATAACTGAATTTCTGCTCCTTAATGCTGTGTTCTTCACTGTAGAAAATACTATCCAAACCAGAAGAAAGGCAGTGCTCTCAACCTAAATTGCAGCCGATATTAACATGGGATTACATTTATTTTCTAGTACAGTATATTGCTTTAAACACAATTTCAGGCCACAATTTAAAAACACCCATATGGTATAGTTCTCATTAAAATGTCATCATCTAAATAAACCAGAGTGGGAATGGACATTTATGGGGGATGTGATGATGAAGAAAGAGGAAGCTGGGAACATGGACCAAGCGTAGAAGATTTTTGTGGTCTAACATAGATTAAAAGTTACTCTATATGTAAATGTACTGATTGAAGTCATAAAATTGTATTGTAGAAAGAAAATAGCTTAATAGCTACAGGTATATAAACTGAAAAAAGATGAAGCTCTGCAATCTTTCTTCTCCTTATCATTGATTGACAATGGGAAATTTATCATGCGATATTTTCTAAAAGCAAGAAAATTATACAGATATAGATCTACCTAACTCAATTTCCTTTTTCTCTTTTTAGACACATAGTAAAATGACACATTATAGCCTCCCTGAATTCTGGTGGAAGGAATGTAAGCAGATACTATATAGATATAGTATCTGCTTACATATCCATGGTGGGTCACAAAAGTTGTCTATAACCCTTCAGCTTCATTTCTATGCCATAGAGACCCTGGGCGCCATATGCTGAGATGATGGTAACACAAGGCAGTGGGCTGGCTATTCAGGAGGAATGAGCAACTGGGAGAGATGGAAAACCTTCTTGTTGATCCACTAAAAAATTGTATTTATTACATTACTGTCGCATAGTCTAATCTGTAATAAAAATTAGATCATGAAAACCTCTACTTTGCATATTTCCTACTTCTTCCAAATAGTGCAGCATCACAGTAAGCTGTAGTTAGGTAAAATCCTGAAAACAGAAGAAATGCTTTTATAGATGCTTTTTGCATCAAAATGTAACTATATGCCTAAGAAGACTGATGATTTAATGAAATTAAACTATCCTTTTATTAAACTTTCATTATCTAGAAGTTCTTGTGACAAGATATTCAAAGATAATTTTCATAGAAAACATTCAAGAAACTCCTTATAATAAAACAATAATTGTTACCTTATAATAAAACAATAAAAGATAATAAACAATAAAAGGTAATGGAAATAAAATCACCAAAATAATTATGTATATTCAAATCATCTTTATTTTCAGGCCCTGTGATTACAGGATAATTCACTTTAAAAACTAGAATATGAGACATACACCAGTGGCTTAAGAGAAAAGGAGAGAAGAAACTGCTGTTGAATTTGATGAAAAGGAAAGTCAAGTCTTCAAGTATATTAAGTTTCTTTTCCATCACTTAAATAATATATTGGATAGAAGTATTTTGAGTGTCTGTCTGCAGTAACAGAACATACACCTTCCATGGACTGAAAACCATTGTTTCAAAATTATAATACAAGTTGTTAATATTGAATAATTACCGTGTGCCTAGAAATGTGCTTAGTGCTATCACATTTATTTCTTTCCTTATTTATTATAAAACGGTGGCTGCCAGGGTCAGTTAAGGGAAAAATTTGTCTGTAGTTCTCTCGAAAATGCATGTATTATGAATTTAAAGTACTACCGTAATATACCCTTTACTGTACTTGTATAGAATTCTGATTTGTTTTAAATTTGTTCTAGGCCAGGTGTGGTGGCTCATGCCTGTAATCCCAGTACTTCAGGAAGCCAAGGCAGGAGGATCACTTGAACCCAGGGTCTGGAGACTACCGTGGGTAAGGAACATGAAGAAACCCATCTCTGCAAAAAATACAAAAAAATAGCTGGGCATGGTGGCATACACCTGTAGTCTCAGTGACTCAGGAGGCGGAGACAGGAGGGTCACCTGGTGGTAGGAGATCAAGGTTGCAGTGAGCCATGACGGTGCCACTGCACTCCAGCCTGGATGACAGAGTGACAACCTGTTTCTAAATAAATAAACAAATACATTTATTCTAAAATTATAGAATCTGAGATTTTTAAAGCCTGTAAAAGATAATCAAGGTGATAATGTGAAGTATTAACACTACATCAATTTAAAACATGCATCAAGATATGTAAATAAACTAACCCAACAGAGCTTGTGTTATCTACAGTTCCATCTCAGTTACTGGCAAACATTTGCCCTACAGTTTAATCTGTGATCCATCACTTGTTCTTTATACCTAGCTGCCTACTGCAGAAACTACTCTAATTTCATGCTTTCTGTTTGCATTTATGCTCATAAAGCCTACATTTTAATTAAAAATTTTAATAGCCTCATAAACACTGTGAGAAGATATCTTTAAAAGATTTACAAAAGTAAAGATATTTTGACCACATGAAGGAAATAAATAGTGGTGATTAAAAATGCCTAAAATACAAAATATATATTTAATATATTAATATAAGTAATATTAAGAATTATTTCATTGCCTAAAGTAAGACTTCAACGTTTATTTTGAAAGAACTATGTTACCCCAAAAATATGATTATGCCATAAATAATGACATCTTTCAACAGTGGACTTGCTTTTCATAGATCATTAGATAAACTTCCTCAGAAATAACTTCTTATAAAGTAAAACAACATTATCATATTCATGACTGGCAAGAAGAAAAACAATTTGATTTGAAAATTTCATTCAGCTTTATCAGTTGTGAACTCTTAACAAAAATACTGAGTGAGCAGAGAAAAGTGAATGAATGAATAAATGCATGTGTTCCAATCTTCCTTCCATCACTTATTAAAGAATATTCACTTATACTTAAAAAGGGATAATTAGAATATCTTTTGAAGAATTGAAGCTCAAGAAAAAGGAATACTTTGGATTGAATGTGCCCCCTCACCCCAATTCATATGTGGAACCCCTAACCCTGAATGTGATGATATTTGAAGGCAAGACCTTTGGTAGGTGATTAGGTTAAGGTGAGAACATCAGGGTAGAGCCACCATGATGAGATCAGAACTTTTGTAAGAAGAGCAAAAGACCAGAGTGCTCTCTCTCCATGTGAGGACCCAGCAAGATGTGGCCACCTGCAAATCAATAAGAGAGTCCTCACCTGACACTAAATATGTTGGCACTTTTATCGCGAACTTCCCAACCTCCAGAACTATCAGAAATACCTGTTTGTTGTTCAAGCTCTCAGTATCTTGTATTTTGTTACAGCAGCATACACTGACTAAGACAGTGGGGAACTGTTAAGACAATTCTTTGTTCTTTCAAAAATATACTTTAATTTCACATTACTAGGAAAAGGTTATTCACCATAACAGGAACTATAATCTTTAAGAGAAATTAGGAAATTATTAATATGACAGACAACTGAAAGAGAAATATCACTATTCTCTGAAGAAAGAGTTAGATACTCTTTCCTTCTTTTGAAAATAGTGATTCAGAGCAGTGATTTGACGTTATTTGGGAAGAAACTTAAAGCTAAATGCTGTCTAAAGAATTTAATCTGGAACATTAGCATCCCTGAGATCTTTGAGGGGGAAAAAAACCCAGAGTTTTCTCTGATAAACTTGGTATGAGAAATTCTATATATTATGCAAACTGCATAATCACAGTACACATATACCATAAACAATACGGTATTAAAGAACAATAAACAATAACATAAACAATACGGTATTAAGAAGCATTCTCTTAAATAGATATGATTTATTATATTATTAACTATATAAACACATTTGTTTATGTACTGAATATATTATACATACACAAACACACAATCAACTCAGGTTCCACATCCACTGATTCAACCAACTACTGACTTAAAATATAAGAAAAAAAATGCAACAATAAAAGGTAATACAAATTTTAAAACAATGTAATATAACAACTATTTAAATTCCATTAACATTGCATTAGGTATTACAGATAATCTAGAGTTTATGGGAGGATGTAAATATGAGGAATTTGACTGTCTGAAGATTTTCATATCTGCTGGAAGCAATACACCTTAGATATAGACGAACAACTAAATATTCCTTTGTTGGTTTATTTATGCTGGGTTTTAGTGATTTCCAACTCTTTTATTTCAGGATTGACATATCTTTTCCTTAATTTTCTCAACCACTTTTTAACCTAACTTTCCTCACCTGCACCCCATCAGCTATGGCTGGAGAAAAACAATCACCAATCACGCTAAATGGCTTTACCGTAAGTTCACAGCAATCAGCTTCAATTAGTCCCTTGTCATTGTCTGTCTGACAATCTTAAAACCTACTTACTATCTTTCCACTCCCCAAGTAACCAAAAGAATATGTCAAGCCTTCTCCTCTCCTCACAAACAGATAATAACCCTCCTGCAACTCCTCCTCACTCTCAATTGAGAAAACAGAAAGTATCCAAAGAGAATTGCCGAGCATTCCCCCACAGTCCTGCGGTCCACCCGCATCTGTACCTCTGCATCTGTCTCACCTCCTGCCTGGACTGGCTATGTCACAGGCTTCCAGTCAAGGCAATTCTCTATTGTGCCCCAGATTTCATCCACTGCTGACTACTCAGTGATTTTGCTCCTCTAATTTTCCCCTTTCTTCTCCTCTGTAATATCCGTGGAAATTTCTCTTTTATATTTTATACCATTTTAATCAGCATGGACACATAATATGGAATCTGACAACAATAAAATTTGAAGGCTACAAACTGGGTTCAGTGTATAATGCTTGGATGATGTGTCACCAAAATCTCACAAATCACCGTTAAAGAACATGCTCATGTGACCAAATACCACCTGCTCCCCAAAAACCTATGGAAATAAAAATAAAATTTAAAAAAATATATAAATAAATAAACTAAATCTCCTTTGACCCTTAATTCCTCTCCAGTTACCACTCCAGTTCCCCCGATTTACAGAAAAAGTTCCTGAAAGAGTTGACTATACTTGCTGCCTCCTAACATGAGATGCCTTGTGAAACTAAGCAGAGATCTCAGTGAAGCCCACCTGGATTCATGACCTACAGAGCTGTGAGATAATGAGTGATGCTTTAAGCTGCAATATTTGTGGCAATTTGCTATGCAGCAACAGAAAACTAATGCAAGTGGGGAAAGAACTGTAGTTTCTAAAGGTATGGCTGTGGAGAAGGAGACATGAGAACCATCTTTACAAAGCTGAAGGACCTAGTCATATGGATATTTGGGTAAGAGGGTTCTCGGCAGAGAGACAGTCAGTGCAAGGGAGTACGGCCAAAGCTAGAGAGCTGGAGGATAAGCTTGAAGTCCAATGTGGCTGGAACAGAATGAGCAGGGGAAATCAGGGAGAGAAGAAGGCAAAAGAGGCATCCGAGGGAAATCATGTAGAGCCTGAGAGATCGTTCTGAAGACTTTGTATTTTCACTAGGCGAAATGGGAAAACAACACAGGATTTCATGATGGAGAGATGTAGTTGACTTTGTACAACTACCAGATTGCACAGGAGCAAGTATAGAAGCAGAGAGAATGATTGCAGTAACTCAGGTTTGAGGGGGATTGCATCATGGTAAGAGCAGAGGAGGTGTAGAGAAGTGTGTTAGAATGTGAAAAATTTATCATCATTGACATTTAAAATTCAACCAAACAGAAGTGACTCACTGAAGTCAAGGTAATAATTGGGTGGTGTTGCAGGATAGTGGTTATTAATACTATATGTCCACTTGGCTGGGCCACAGAGCCCAGATATTTGGTCAAAGATTATTCTATATGTTTTTGTGAAGATATTATTTAGGTGAAAATAACGCTAAAATCAGTAGATTTTGAGTAAAGCAGATTGTCCTCCATAATATGGGTGGGGATCATTCAATCCATTGAAGGCCTTAACGGAAAAAGACTCACCTCTCTTAGAAGTGGGAATTCTGCCAGTAGACAGCCTTTGGATGGAAACTGTAGCATCAGCTCTTCCCTGCGCTTCCAGCCTGCTGGCCTACCCTGCAGATTTTAGAGTTGCCAGCCTCTACAAGTATGTGAAGCAATCTCTTAAAATAATCCCTCTTCTACACACACACACACACACACACACACACACACACACACACACACACACACACACACACAGAGTTGTTTTTGTTTCTGTGGGGCACCCTAATACCAGGGTCTTTGGCACACGGCAGACATGGGGCACCTGAATATGCTGGAAACAATGAAAACCTTACCCGAAGTTCCTGCCATGTGTCAGATCTGGGCTAGGTCCCCTGGAGATGGAAGGAAGAAAGAGAGGAAGACAAGATCTCTGTCCAACTTTCACATCATTCTTTCACTTTGGAAACACTTCTTAACAACCTAGGTTTCAGGTTCTTCATCTAAAAATGAACATATGACTAACTTCATGCAGTTGTTGAGAAAATTAAATGCTTATAAAGTATCTAGTGATGTGCCAGGCTCAAATTGGGCTCTTAATAAGTGACAGTATTATTATTACTGTCTCCCATTCAAAGGGCATTTTGTGACTCTCATGACTGTTAATAGCACAGGTGACAAAGTGTTAATAATAGCTTACACTGATTTGACTCATGTAACATTTTAAAGCACTTGCATATATTATTTTATGATGTCATAAAATAAGTAAGCTGTGTAGATTATTGTGCTTCTAATATCAATGGAAACTAGGAAAATGTTACATACTTTTTTACTCAATCAAGTTTAGGGAAGTGTCTGTCAGTAGGTGTAAATCTGGCACTCTGCATAGTGTGGATTAAATTTAATTTGGCTTTTGTGATGTGTAATTGTCATTGAAATAATTGTTGCATCACAAGCCAATAAAATACAGATGCAAAATTGTTTTTAAAGC
This sequence comes from Plecturocebus donacophilus, assembly GCA_004027715.1. NCBI lineage: Eukaryota > Metazoa > Chordata > Mammalia > Primates > Pitheciidae > Plecturocebus > Plecturocebus donacophilus. The sequence continues at coordinate 95,604 of PVKP010000921.1, read as the reverse complement.
ACATACATAATTGCTATAGGGATAGTTAAAGAAAAATCTGTAACTTTTATTGAAATTTTAAAATAAATAAACAGAAGTTGTATATATCTTAGCACCCAGTTGTGCACACATTGTGTCTTTCATGGAACTTTACAAAATTTCATCAAAAACAATGACAAATTTTCTTTAGTGATTTTCAAAGAGTTTTGCACGAAAAGCTATTTCATTATATTTTAGTTGTTTTCCCAAAAAATACATTGATTTTTTAATGCTTACTTTAATTGAAAAGACTAAGATGGATTAATAATTATAATAGCAACACTTGCTGAGTACACATAGGTAGCCGGCAAAAAGATAAAGATTTTACAGGAATTGCCCAAGTGTACATCACTACCATCCTATCAGTAAAATATATTTTCTCATTTTTCAGATGAATACATTGAAATCTACAATAGTCAAATGTTTATCCAAAGGGTTTGCAGCTTGTACAGTACAGCTGTATTTAACCTCATATCTAACCATAATAGCAGAGTCAGTAATTCTCAAGTTTCATCTCATGAAAGACACTAGAAATGTTGTTAAAATGCAGATTCCTACAAATACACCAGACCCCCTGGATCAGAAGTTGTGGGAATGCAGCCTAGGAATGTATGTCTCTAACTCAGGTAACAACCCTGCTAAGGTGTTTGGGGCTCAACAACTTGATAACACTGTACTGCTTCGTAATGAATCATTGAGACATTTTTAAACAAAAAGTATTTTTAAAAAAATATTCATGGTATATCTTTGTCAATGAAAGAATTCAAATTTCTGTCCCTACCATTGTATTAAATGCATGTTACTGTTTTGGGAAAGAAACTATTGGGGACATCTTGAGGAATCTCTCCTTGGCTTTAGCCAAGATTAATACATGCCACAGGATTTAGCTCTTTTTTTCCAAATTCACCCTCTAAGGTTCTGTGGATATACAGGGCTAGACTGACCTACTTGAGAGACAGTTAATCAAACTGGAAAGAGCACCTATGTCATTGTGCACTTTGTTTTTTTAAAGATGAAGGCACATCTCATCGTATACCTTCTAGTACCATTTTTGTGTTCTAATATTCAAGGTTGCTTACATCTAAAGTGCCATGAGAGTTTCAAAATATATTTGTGCTTCGCATGTATACAGTAGTAAATAGGATACATTATCATTAATGGAAAAAATGGTTGTAGGGGGAGTTTGTGAGGATATTTAATGGTTAAGGTGTTATTGTGTTTTAAGAAGCATAATTATTATTTGTCTGACTAGCATTGTTTAATATTCATTTTAAGTGACTTACTTATCCTAAATCAATATTATTCTAGCTAACATATTTAAATTGATGGGTTTTTGCCCCAAGAATTACTTGATTAATCTCTGTTTGACTTTGCAAAATTATATTTGTATGTTAAATTTTTAGCTATTAATGTAATTGGTGCAAGTAATTGTTTTATATTAAAAGAGAGAGGTAATTTTGTTTTTAATGAATAAATTATAGCACTGTCTTATTTTAAAGTAATTTTCGATCAATAATTTTGAGGATTTTTTTTATCCTCGAAATAAATTGATAGGGTTAAGTGGTACTTTTTAATAAATAAACTGGTATTCAAAGGAGTTATATGACTTGCCCAAAATCACAGAAGCAAAAGTCCAACCTGGAAAACATTTAGTCTGTGGACCCCTTGTTTAGTGGTGTGTTGTTAGTTTAGTCTAGCAGCCTATGCTGAGTCTATTTCCAGAATGTGTATCTAAATGTACTGATGTCTATGCATCAGTAAATGTATGATGTCTATGACATTGGCCTGTTCAAATCACTTCCCCAAAGGGTTTGTATGAAGTTCATACAGTCCAGCTCACCATCCTGTCCTGCCTGCCACTGAATGAAACTGCCGGATGGTAGTCTATCTCTTGGGCTCACCACCAGGGATCTGTTAAGCAGGGATTTTCAAGGGCAGAGTGGAACTTAGGGAAGCAATGTCGGTGCTATTGGAAGGGCTGGCTGTAGTGTTGGAACAATTGCGTGTGTGCAGCCTCAGGCGTTAAAGTCCTGGAGAGGTGGAGGTGAGCACAGAAGGGAAGCCTAAGGGTCCAGGGCACCCTTAACTACTACGTATCCCTGACTGGGACCAGTCCGGTCCTTTCTATAGCAAATCACCCCTGCTTTGGTTTGCTCTCACAAGAATATCTGGGTGCCACAATCTTTAAATTGATTGTAATTAATCGATGAATTCATGTTTAATGTTTATAGCATTCTCCAAGTTTAAACTGCATGAATGTGTCAATTAGCATTACATTTCTTTGTTATACTGAAACTTAAATGTCAACTTAGAGAAAGAGAGAAGGCAAATATTAAAATGACAGAAACAAAAAAATCTATGAAAGATGGTTGTTGAGTATTTAGTGAGAAGTACATATTCTTCTTCTGAGAGATGCAAATGAGACATCATAATTTCCTGGCGATCACCAGTCAGTGGCTCTTACCGGACTTGCAGTGAAGTCTCCTGAATGAGATGCTTCCTCCACTTTCTCTCCACTATGATCCTTCTCACGTTTTTGTCAAGCTGAGTTATGTTTTCAATAAAATCGCCAAAGCATTAAAATTCTAAAGCCATCTGTCACTACCCATGCTTATTTTTGTCAGCATCGAAGCTATACTTGAAAACATCCAAAAGTCTATCTGCATTCTCTCTGACGGATCCGGAAAAATCAAGAATTCTAAAGCCAGACTGCTTAGAGTGCACCACGCTCTTTCCATTTATAACTTGTGTGACCTTGGGCTGGTTACCTGGTCTCTTTGTGCCTCAGTTTCTCACCTGTGAAAAGAAGACCATGAAAGTAATGTTCACATTTTATTGTGAGGAGTCAATATAAATGGAGGTACAGGTTAAGCAGTCAGGACTTACCAAATAGTAACTACTATGGATGTGTTCCTTATAAACATGAGATGGTAGCTGACAAAAAAGAAAATGTGCATGGAGCAATAAAGGAGATTATGCTTGTGGTTGGAATCAAACTGCTCCCACTATTATTCAGAATACAGTTATTTGGGAGATATTGGGTAATGCTGCAAATTCAAGCACTTACTGCTGTTTGACTGAGCTATGGAAACTGTTTCCATGCATAATGTAGCTATATTCTTTTAAATAATTTACCAGCCACTTTATTGTCTTGAAAGAAATATAAAAATATGTGAAATAGTAAAAACCCTATATATCCCTTCTATTTGGAAGTTTAAGAGTAGATATTTAAGAAATGTTTAATCTCCTTTTTTCTCATAATGGGCACATGCCTCTAGCTTAGTGACCATTTTGTTATTTTAAATTTTGTTTTCTTTAGGAAACGCAAGGGCAAAGTGTCTTTGTGTAAACACAGACGAGGATTATATATGTAGAGTTACTTGTGACAACCTAGAATGAGATCTGTCTGTGGAGGCCAGTTAGCCATTTTCTTGAGATTAGGTTAACTGATTTGAAGTTTTTATCTCATTAATGGGATGTGAGCACACAAAAAAGTTGTAGAGTTGACCTATACAAAACAAAGCAACAACAAGAACAACAGGAAAAGCATGCAATGGTGAGACATGGTAAAAGCCCCATAAACCTGCATACCTCAACCACACCTCGGCTTTCTGCTGAAACTGCTCTCTGTAACCCAAATGTGACAGGCAAGCAGTCCAAACCCAGGCCATCTTGGCCCCTGCGACTTGTGATTTCCACCCTACCCAGACAATGTGTAAACAAATGCTTATCTTGACTTCTGTGAAATGCTTAAGTAACAATAAGAATGTCAAAAGTCCCCTGGTCCTTGGAATGTCCGGAGCCCCTCACCCTCATCTTCGCCCAGGAATCCACTGGAATGTTCGGAGCCCCTCACCCTCATCTTCGCCCAGGAATCCACTGGAATGTTCGGAGCCCCTCACCCTCATCTCCGCCCAGGAGGTGATTTACAGACTCTACCAGCCCTCGGAATGTCTGAAGCTCCTCACCCCCACCCATGCCCCTCACCCTCACTCCTGAGGTGATTGTAGGGGTATAAAAGACCTTGACACCCTCTTTTTGGGGCCACAGGTTAGAGAGACATGAGTCTTCCATGGCCGCCGGCAATACAGACCCTGCAATTTGCCATACTTTTGTCTTGGTGTTGACTTTCTATGCTTGGTTCAGTACAACAATGGCTTGGAATAGTAAAATCAAGAATCGTTACCACAGTCTAAAAATTCCCCTGTGACCTTGCCCCTGCTTTTCATTCCAAACTCACTTGTAAACCATGTCTCCTTGGTCAGTCCACTCCAGAACTACTGACCTCCTTTTTGTTTTTTAAACATGTTAATTTGTTTCCAACCTCAGCATTTTTGCACTTGGTCATCTCTTTGACTGAGAAGTTTCCCCCCTAAATATTCACATACTGTTTCCCTTTTCTTACATTATTCAGGTCTTCACTGAGACTCAACCTGAAGCAGCCTAGCTCTTAAGATGTGTTTCTGTCACTGTGAGATGAACTTGATGTTTCGCATGATGATATTAGGAATGCCACGAGAGCAAACCCAGCTTTCTGTGACTCCATAGAGAGTGGAAAGCAATTCCATGGCCAGAGCATGGCTCTACTCTAGGGAGGAAAGCATTGCCTTTTTGGGATGACAGATGCATAGTGCCATCCACCTGTCATCAGGTGTCAGGCTACTACTCTACCAGGGAATAGTCCTATATAGGAGAGTGATTTGGTTTGGCTGTGTCCACATGCAAATCTCAACTTGAATTGTATCTCCCAGATTTCTCACATGTTGTGGGAGGGACCCAGGGGAAGGTAATTTAATCATGGGGCCGGTCTTCCCATGCTAGTCTCATGATCATGAATAGGTCTCACAAGATCTGGTAAGTTTATCAGAGGTTTCCACTTTTGCTTACCGCCACCATGTAAGAAGTGCCTTTCACCTCCTGCCATGATTCTGAGACCTCCCCAACCATGTGGAACTCTAAGTGCAATTAAACCTTTTTCTTCTCAGTCTCAGGTATGTCTTTCTCAGCAGCATGAAAATGAACTAATACAGTAAATTGATACCAATAGAGTGGGGTTCTGCTGAAAAGATACCCAAAAATTTGGAAGCAACTTTGGAACTGAGTAACAGGCAGAGGCTGAACAGTTTGGAGGACTCAGAAGAAGACAGGATATGGGAAAGTTTGGTACTTCCTAGAGACTTGTCAAATGGCTTTGCTCAAAATACTGATAGTGATATGAACAATAAAGTTCAGGCTGAGCTGGTCTCAGATAGAGATGAAGAACTCGTTGGGAAGTGGAACAAAGATGACTCTTGCTATGTTTTAGCAAAGAGACTGGCTGCATTGTGTCCCTCTCCTAGAGATTTGTGGAACTTTGAACTTGAGAGATGATTTAGGGTATCTGGTGGAAGAAATTTCTAAGCAGCCAAGCATTCAAGGGGTGACTTGGGTGATGTTAAAGGCATTCAATTTTATAAGGGAAGTAGAGCATAAAAATTTGGAAAATTTGCAGCCTGGCAATGCAATAGAAAAGAAAAACTCATTTTCTGAAAATAATTTCAAGCCAGCTGCAGAAATTTACATACGTAATGAGAAGCCAAATGTTAATCCCCCAGACGATTGACAAAATGTCTCCAGGACATGGCAGGCCCTCCCATCGCAGGCCAGGAGGCCTCAGAGAAAGTGGTTTCCTGGCTGGGCCAGGGTCCCTGTGCTGTGTACAGCCTAGGGATTTGGTGTCTTCTGGCCCCACTGCTCCAGCAGTGGCTGAACAGGGCCAATGTAGAGCTTGAGTCATGGCTCAGTCTTGTTTCTTCCAAGTTCCTGACCACCCCCAGCCAAACCATTAGTATAAGTTGGTGTAAATTAGTGCTTTTGTCCAGCGTTCACTTCCAGAAATAGTGGACCATCAAATGTACTCAACGTTCTTCCTGCTGGGAAAATTTTCCTTCATCCCTGACTTTCATGTTTACCCCCATACAGTGCTGCAGCTACTCCTATTCGAGTAGTGCCAGTAGAGCATAGGAAACCATTTATAAAACAGGTACGAGTTTGTGATTTCCCAGCTATCGGGCATAAACTAGGCAGCCACAGATTTGGATTGAGAGTAAAGAGACCATGGAACAGTAGTTGCTGTTAAGAGTCTTAACTACCTGTTCTTGAAACTTATTTATACCTTCAGGTCCTGCTTGAGGTCAGTCAGTCATTTACTCCACTGCATTTAATGATAGTGGCCTACGTACCCAAATGTATCCCTAAGTGGATCAAACAACAGCCACTCAATGATGGAAGCTCAGGTCATATGGTCACCCAGGTTAAGTGTCCAGTTTCTACAAGACCCAGTAGCAAGCCAAAAGTTGTATCCTAAAACGAAAATTGTTATTTGCTGAAAAGAGCAAACATTTGTTCTGGTATCCTCGAGACCCATGCAGTAACTCTATTGGTGCTTGCCAGAGGATCCATATGGCATCCCTGTTTGCCTCGGACATGTGGAGTAGTGCTGGTGCTGCTGGCGTGGTACAGAAGCTTGTTCTGCAACCTGAACCTGCTGCAGAGCCTTCTCAGGCTCCTGGCCTCACTCACAGCAGGTAGCTTTGTGGGTTACTCTACAGATAGGGGTTGGAGTAGCACACTCGAATATGGCACATATTACCTGCAAAAATAACACCTTGATTTTTCTAATAAGGCACTTTGTAGAAAGTCTATCAAAATAATAATTTTAAAGTCTACAGAATTTGTCAGCATGTGTTTCTAGAAAATATACAAGACTGTTGAAATGACTATAATGAAAACGTCAAAAATTCCTTCCAACACTAAAACTGTATAATTCCAAAAATAATTTTTGGGTCCAAGATATTATTTTCAAAGTAATCTATTATTGATAGAGCATTCTATTCTATGCATATTCTTGTATTCTCATAAATGATTAGTAAGCTTATGATAAATAGCATAAGAAAGGTCATTTAGATCAAGAAGACATTATTTTTTTCTGGTAGAAATTTTCCAAATGAATAGCATTTGGAAAATGAATTTGCATTTAAATCTGCTTTAAAATAGACAAGCAACTAGGAAAGGTAATTATATTAACTATATATTGTATAAAACCTAGTAATTTGTATCCTAATTTTAAATGTCTGTAGTTTCTCCAGGATAAAGCTGTATGTGTTCAAAGTTACATACTTATAAACTATTTTTTTTTTTTAAAGAGAGACAGGATCTTACTCTATTGCCTGGGCTGGTGTGGAGTGGCACAATCATGGCTCACTGAAGCCTCAGTCTCCTGGGCTCAAGAGATCCTCCCACCTCAGCAACCCAAGTAGCCAGAATTACAGGAACGTGCCACCATGCCTGGCTAATTTTTAATTTTTTTTCTAGAGATAGGGTCTTGCTATGTTCCTCAGTGTGGTCTTGAACCTTTGGACTCAAGCACTCTTCCCACCTTGGCCTCCCAAAATGCTAGGATTACAGGCTGAGTCACTGCTCTTGGCCTACGAACTAATATTTTTAAGTTTAATTTTCTATGTAGAATGTGTAGGTAAAGCAATGCTGTTATGCTGTATATACTTGGTTAATAATATAAATTTGTCATGTATATAAAATAATGGACTACAAATTATAAGATGAAATAATCACTTAGAATGAACTGATTTATGTAATTATGTATTGTTATATAAATTATATTATATTTTATATTACAATATTATAATGTATACCATTTTACACATATGTCATAAATAATATATGTATAATATATCTTGTATGTATATATTACAAACATTATTATATACATATATGTCTATAATATATATATTAAACTGTTAATTAGTAATATATAATATTATATATTACTGCATATATGTATTCTATATGTATTATATATTACGAGACCACATCTCTATTAATTTAGTATATAAATTATATAATACATAATATATATGTAATATTTTATTTATATATAGGTATACACACACACACACAAAACAATCCACTCTAGATTCATTAACTCATATACTCATACATATATATAGATATACTATATATATATATCTATATATATACATGTACATATACACACATATATATATGTATATATAGATACACACACACACACATAAAAAATCACTGGAAACGATTTCTTGAAATGATACTATTTCATTGAGTTTTCATGTCAAATTCATCAATACAGTTGAATCAAATAAAAGGCTCAGCTTTCATGATTCTGAAGCTTAACCCAGAGCATCTTAAGAGATACAAGAGGAATTGCAGACTCTTTAGAACTTGCAAACAGGTATCAAACTGGTTAAACTTGTCTGTAAAATCGTTTCCAACCTGTGCATTATTTTCTTCACAGAACGCATGTAATGCACATCAGTGGAGTGAATGAGCCTTACACATCGTCACCGGCAAAGCAGTGCTCATGCTGCCCCACCATGTCTGGTGCTCCCCTCAACACCCTCTGGCCTGTTTCTTTCCGCCTCTGGGCTGTCCCACTCCTGAGGAGAGGGGATGTTTAACTCAGCTCCCAGCCACAGACACCTTCGCTCTATTGTCTTGCCACCCACAAGACTTCACGCTGCTCAACTTCCCTTCTCTGTCCAGTAATATATAACCACTCTGCATGCATGGTTAGCCAAACACACAGTCAATGATACTGATAAACCACTTTTGTTGTTTGATTAATGTTTATGGACACAGAAAGGTATTTGATTTTCTAATGATCACTCTTTAGGATGGACTGGTTTAAAGATCCAGGCTTATAAGCAATGGGAATCTCAAGCCAAAAGCAGCCAAGTTTTGCTTTTAGGAAATTCATTATGGAAAATAACCTACTAAGTGGTCATTTAAGGAATATTAATTTTAAAACCAAATTACTCGGGGCTATCCAGAATCTTACGGTCTAAAAGGGAGCATACCACATGGAAGTATGGACAATTCTAAACTCAGACAAATACACCAGAGCAGGATAACTACCATTTTTGACTCTTTGACTCATTTTGAAATTATTTAGTGTAATTATAAAATCTCATGGAAAATTCATCAAAAATGTGCATTAAAAGATATAATATTGGCTGGGCATGGTGGCTCATGCCTGTAACTCCAGCACTTTGGAAGGCTGAGGCAAGTGGATCACTTGAGCCCAGGAGCTTGAGACCGGCCTGGCCAACATGATGAGATCCCATCTCTACTAAAAACACAAAAATCATCTGGGTGTGTTGGTGCATGCCTATAGTCCCAGCTACTCAGGAGGCTGAGGCAGGAGAATCACTTGAACCTGGGAAGGGAAGGTTGCAGTGAGCCGAGATAACGTCACTGCACTCAAGACTGGGTGACAAAACAAGACTATGTCTCAAAATATATATATTTTGAGATTATGTATATATATATATATATAATTATATATAAATAATATATTTAAACATTATTTAGCCAACAGACAGTGCTCACTTGGCATGATTCAGTATTAACTAAAGCTTCTTGATATTAGCGCAATGCCATCACACTGCAGGGCTGAGGGCCTGGATGGAGCACAGACCACATCTGCTCCCGATCACCCCTTGACACACTCAGATGCAGTTAAGGGTTAAGTGTCACTGAGTCTTCTAAACCCTTGTAGTTGGATGCAAAAAAATTAAAAGCCTTCCCAGAGAGGGTTAGTGGATCAGGTTATGCTTCCCACTGTTTCAGTTAATCTCAGGATCACATCTTAGAGCCATTTTCTCATTCCTCCTTCACTAACTCTGCCTAATTCTCACCCTCAGCCAGCACATTACGGATGGCTGCTATTTGCACAGTGAAATAATACCTCAGGGTTTCTGCCCTTGTTTATTATGTCATTGCCCACCACTGCAGCAACTGTACATCTACAGTTATTTCTGGAACTGGCAGCCCCCAGCAGGTACCCAAAGAATCTGCTGAATTCCAGATACATTTCCCTGCTGCCATCATGGAGGAGCAAACCTCTCTCCTCTTCAAGATTTTATTCAATTGCCCAGCACTATATTAACACTTTCTCTGCCTAATGGCCTACTAGCATGAAGAACCCAGCATGACTGGATCTAGCCATAACTTTGAATTTTGGGGATCCCTTGCTATGTCCCTGGTACTTGCATGGGGAGCTAGGGCCCCTGTCCAACCCGAGCCTGAAGTTGAGAGGACAGGAAGCCCAAATTACCCAAATGGGCTTTTTCTGTTGTCTTCTATTGGCTGGCTCGGCCACAGCATGGAAGGAAGGCAATCCCAGGGCATCACTCCTCCTTCATGAGGACAAACACTTCCTGCTGCAAGGTATAAAGTGTCTGGCAAAAAAGACTATCATCACCTGGCTAGCTGGTCTCCTCCAGGTTTGGTGTCACACCAGGGATCAACCTGAGTCTCTGCTGCTGAATGTATGCATCACTTTTCCATAACTTTACATCTCCAATCTTTCGACCTTGCTCCCTCAAGTCTCCAGACTTCCCAGCCAAACCATTCCTCACTGCCAAGGAGTGGATTTTTTTTCCCTTATCCCATGTCCTTTCTCCCAAAATATGAAGGCAATGACAATATGTATTGCTGGCATCTTTGCCTAGGGGAAGGATTTCCTCACCAAGGGCTGGCTGTCAGGCTCACCTCTGAATGCAAGGGTGATGCTATCCAGTGCATTCTGACACATGCAAACCTCTGAATGCAAGGGTGATGCTATCCAGTACATTCTGACACATGCAAACCTCTGAATGCAAGGGTGATGCTATCCAGTGCATTCTGACATGCAATTATGTATCTACAGCTACTTATATCCCATTCTTAAAGGAGGCTTGAAGTGTTTTCTATCAGGGGATTGAAGAGAACCTTATCATCATCATAGTGTCAGATGTGTGAGCTGAGTGAAAAATATCAGTGTTATAAGAACAGGTAGCATGAAGATTTGGACCACCTTTTTGTGCAATATCCTTTTGTCCTTCAGCCTGCTTAAGCCCGATTTTGAAGGTACAATGTCCCTTGCAGAATGGATTCCCGCTGAGCCTCCCTGACCATCAAGTCTTATTGATAGGTGAAGCAGTAACCACCTGAAGTGAATACCTCCACTTACATTGGTGCTTGGCTCCCTGGGGTCAGGCGTTTAGTCTCTTATTCTCTATCACTGCCAGAAGCAAGGTTTGGAATGTACTCTGCTAAAGACGGCACAGTATATCTAGTTCCAGAATCATAGCATCTGAATTTTGGCTTAGCTATTTAAGTTTCTCAGAGATGCCACACCACTTCCTCATTACCACAAAATACCAGGAGCACCATTGCATCTGCTGGATCTAAATGTCCAAGTGGCAGTGACATAGTCCATTTGGGCTGCATAATAAGATGCCATAGACTTGATTGCCTGTAATCCCAGCACTTTGGGAGGCCAAGGAGGGAGAATCACGAGGTCAGGAGATCAAGACCATCCTGACTAACATGGTGAAACCCCATCTCTACTAAAATTACAAAAATTAGCTGGGCATGGTGGCACATACCTGTAGTCTTAGCTATTCAGGAAGGTGAGGCAGGAGAATCACTTGAACCCAGGAGGCAGAAGTTGCAGTGAGCCGAGATTGTGTTGCACTCCTGGAGACAGACCGAAACTTCATGTCAAAAAAAAAAAGGTTTAGTGTCTAGCGAAGGCCCATTTTCCAGTTGTAGACAATGTCTTCTTACTGTGTGCTTTTATGGTAGAAGAGGCAAACGTTGTCCCTTGGGCCTCTTTTATACAGCTACTAATGCAATTCATTAAGTCTCCTCCCTCATAACATAATCAACTCCCCAAAGGTCCATCTCATAATTCCATCATATTGGATTTTAGGATTTAACATATGAATCATAGGGGCACAAACTTTCCATCTTTAGCAGACAGATACTCTCGCACTACATCCTAAACCTGCTGCAAGTTTTCTCTTTTCCTAAGTTCCATTCAAAATTGGCAGCCTTCCAAGTCATCCAATAAGTGGGTCAGAGGAGGTATATGTGATCTGAAACTCCAAAGAACATACCAAGTGATGTTTTGTCTAAGTGATACATGGATCAGATACAATGACTTGTTCTTTACTTTTGATATGACCCAACATGCCCAGATCACTGGACTCCTAAATTTTGCACTGATGTGGCAGCTGGATGCTGAATATTCACTGGGTTTCTTTTCCACTCTTTGGTGTTAAAATGGCTTGCAAAGTCATCTAAAGTCCATGACACTTCAAGCTTCCATGACCAAATAAATGAATGGAGGCAAGACATCCAGCTATGGCCAAGTGAGGAGACTGGCAAATAGTCTGTCCAAAAATAATTACAAATTTGAACAAAATTGACAACAACTATCTCCATGCTCTGGGAATTGGCTAAGATAAACAATGATCTGAGAATCTTATGCTTTGAAAAACTACTGAGCTTCTAGAAAGAGCAGTGTGAGCTTAGGGTACTCTGGCCTGGAGGTGCTTCCACACCTGCTCCAGCTTGGCAGTGCCAAGTTTCTGCTAGGGTGGTGCAAACAGTTAGCAGAGCTGATTCTCTGCAATAATTATCAGAGGCTGGCTCATTTTGAAACAAAGGATGATGGCCAAGCCCAGAAGCTCTGTCCACAGCAGTGACCTGTTGGAGGCAGGCAAGAGAGAAAGGGCCAAATTCTGGGCTCTGTTAGTCCGAGGTCACCTTCTCACTTGGAGCAAGCAAGTCTTGACTGAAGCTGAGCAAATAAACAGCCAAGACCAAAGGGGGACCAAGATATTCACATGTTCCTGGGCTCTGGGTTTTGAAGTGTAATGCATGAGCAGATGAGACCTGGGAGGGCCCAGTGAAGGGCAAGACTGGGCATGAAGTGCTTAGACATTGGCTTCTAATATCATTCTAAAATGAGAAAGAATAATCCTTTCAGAAACCACTTGTTCCAGGGCTGGGGAAGAGAACATTGAATATGAGCCTGTAGCATCTTATAGTACCAGAAGAAAAGGAGTTGTTCAAGAAAAAAATACAGTAATGGGGTTACGTCAATGGACAACAGATCCCACAGGAAGAGCTTTTAACAGACAGAGCTAGGACAACTTGAGGAGCACAACAAAATGTTGCAACCCCAAATGTAAATCACATATCCATGAGTCTATGTTGATGAATAAATTATAATTAAGTACATAAATGGGAGAGAGGAGATAAATCACTCATGGTGGAGAATTCCAAATAGCTTACATAGATATTCTGCCTTCAAGGTGGTGGGACACAAATCTCTACTGCCTAAGTGACCATTGCATGTTGTGGGTTTCTTCCAAAGTGAGCATTGCGGAAAGTGGGAAGGAGAGGAGCCATACACTGGATAGATCTGTCAGGCACTACCTCAGCCAGGAGGTCAAGTTTAACATCAACAGTGATAAGGCTTGTCATTAGCAGGTACCCGAGGTGTGATGTGAGGAGAATGTGCTGGATTCCATGGCCTTCCTTCTAGAACTGACAACCTCATGTTTAACGGCAGTGAAAACACCACGTAGAGCTAAAATGAAGGCTATTCTATAAAATAGATGAGCAGTACTCCTCAAAATGGTCAAAGTGATCCCAAACAAGGAAAATCTGAGAAACTCTCATAATACAGAACAGCCAAAGCAAACGTGGTGATTAGATGTAATGTCTTGCATAAGATCCTGAAATGGGTAAAAACTAAGGAAATTTTAATAAAGTGAATACTTTCATTATTAATAATGAATCCATATTATGCTTACTGATTATGAGGAATGTACTCTATTAATGTCAGATGTCAATGATACAAGAAAATGGATATAAATCATATAGGAACTCCACTTATTATCTTTGCAGTATGTCTTTAAACCTAAAGCTATCCTAAAATAACATATTCATTTTTTAAAATAAGTAAGGAAAGTAAGACAGGAGGCAGACTTAAAAGGAGTCTGAGATTTAATGTTTTCCTTACTTATAAATGGTTCTATCAGCAAAGGAAGGAAGTCTTACTGTCTTGACTCATTTCAGCAAAAATTATGTTCAGTTATTAGCTAAGCCCCAGAAATTTCTACATAAAAGTAAAGGTACATACAAACAAAAAAATCTTAGCAGAAGCATTATGGCTACTTATTACAGAAAGTGTAAACTTCATTGCTTTAGCCCAGGCATGCTACTAAAAAAAACAAACACGCAAAACAAAACAGCCATCTTCAGGAGAAAAATACCAGACTCCCTGCCTCCCTTCCTTCTTTCCTTCATCTGCCTTTTAATGTTTTTAGTTAAGTGAAAATTTTAAATTTCTGCATTCTACCCCTCCATTTACTAATCCTTCTAGCCTGACTTCCCTCCAATATTTCTTAAAAGGCAACTGTATGGTCCCTATAGAACTAAAGATTTTTTTAAAAAATGAGTGAGGCTTTTTTAGACCAATTAAAACTTAATTTCCAGTTCAAAGATAAGAAGATATTTTTTCTGTAAATGAGTATTCACGTACTCAGAGCAACAGACTATTTTTTTTTTTAGAAAAAGAGAGAAAAGGAGAAAGAAAGAAAGAAACAGCAAAAGAAAGGGAAAAAAAGAATGAAAGAGAGAAAGAAAGAAGAAGAGAAAGAGGGAGAGAGAATGGGATTCCTGTTTTATTGCCCAGGTTAGAATACAGCCTAAAAATGGGTATTGCAACAGACTATTAAAGTGTGACTAATATAAAATCCAGTTTTAGTATTACCTCTTATTTCTCTAAACCCACTAGGCAAGTTGAAGGGATGTCCTTGACTCAAGGGCTTCCTTATGCCTCTGGCTTCTGTTAGTCTAGTAAAGACATGGCGGAGGCTGAAAGCATAAAAGAGGCCGAGCAACAACCTAGCAGCTCAAATTATCCAACTCTAACATTTCAGACAGTGAATGTGGCCTGCATTAAACTGGCGCATTACAGTCAAGTGCCTGCTTTTAATTTAAGGCCTAGGGACATCAGCTAATTTAAGGAAGGAGTGATAAAGTTTGATTGCAAAATGACAGATATGCCAATGACACATCATCTCTGCCCCCAAGGACCTGGCCATCTCATAGTAAAAAGGAATAAACCCATGGCCACAATACAGTAGGATCATAGAGACATTTCTAAGGGCTATGCAACCCAGAAGTGAATCATCTCCTGATATTCAGGTGGAAGCTTTGGTTTCTATCTGAGTTCAAACATGAATCTACAGCTTATCATTATGGAGGCATAATAACTGGTTGTAGAAATCACAAAAGACAGTCTATAGATAATCAGGAAGTAGCAATTTCTAACTTCAGAAGGGATGATGGCCAAGAATTATATGTTCAGAGCTTTCATCGACACTTGCTAATTGTACTAAATCTTCAATCTGATTATCATTAAACACATTTGTTACACATTTAGAGACATAAGGGTGCAAGAAGTGCAAGAAATTAAATAACTTACCCAGGATCATGTGGCAGGAAGTAAAGGGATTGGAACTCATGACTCACTCACGATGTTGCAGTCCTTGTCACTGAACCACTCTTCTTGGCAACCATGAAAGGTAGTTATTAGAGCTCAAGTAACACACTACATTCACGTACAAGATGCCTACCTAGTTATATGAAGCAGGTTCCATTAGGACATTGAAACCATAACAGTTGTCTTACGATTTAGGAAGAATGTCGTATACACACAACCATTATTCAGCTTTTGAGATCTGCAAAGATTAAAAATATGACATTAAAAAGCCATCGTGTGCAATTCAGAAAGCAACAACTCTTTAAAAGTTTGGAAAAATAAAGGGTAAATGTCTGGCTTATTTTCAGAATTTACAAGTTTGAAAGGTATGCCTTTTATGCAGAGACGCAGATGTTTACTGAGACATCTACTTATGATATTATGCAAAATCACAAAGAAGAGATTCTATGTCCTGATAAAAGGAGAAATGTGGGTTCAAGAGGCCGGCTCTTGCAATCTAAAACAAAGCATATCAAGATATGCTTGAAGCTAAGGGACAGTAGCATAAAAATGGGTATGGTTTGGCTATCTCCTCACCCAAATCTCATCTTGAATTGTAGCTCCCATAATCCCCACATATGATGGGTGGGATCCCATGGGAAGTAATTGTATCATGGGGGTGGGTTTATTTCTATGCTGTTTCATGATAAAAAATAAGTCTCATGAGATCTGATGGTTTTACACACACTCTTGCCTACCACCAAATAGGATGTGCCTTTGCTCCTCCTTTGGGTTCCAGCGTAATTGTGAGGCCTCCCCAGCCATGTGGAACTGTGAGTCCATCAAACCTCTTTTTCTTTGGCCTGTAATCCCAGCACTTTGGGAGGCTGAGGCGGGCAGATCACGAGGTCAGGACATCGGGACCATCCTGGACATGGTGAAACCCCATCTCTACTAAAATACAAAAATTAGCCAGGCGTAGTGGCGCACTCTAGTCCCAGCTACTCAGGAGGCTGAGCCAGGGGAATTGCTTGAACCCGGGAGGCGGAGGTTGCAGTGAGCCGAGATCAGGCCACCGCACTCCAGCCTGGTGGCAGAGCAAGACTTGTCTCGAAATAAAGGAAAAACCTCTTTTTCTTTATAAATTACTCAGTCTCAGGTATTTCTTCATAGCAGTATGAAAATGGACCAATACAAGAATCAGCACACTCACTGAGGTCATATTTCTGGAATCTCAGATGCTCTTTTTGCAATTTTCAGAATTTTTTTTCACAGATGTGACTACAAGGATCACCACCATTACTCAAATTATCAGGAGCTGCAATAAAGTATTTTGTTCTCAGGGTGTCAAAATTTGCCCCATAACCTCAGAATGTAATTGATGATGTATAATTCAGAGTATATTTTACTTATAAAGTGATAATATTTATTTGCATTTCAAAATTAGTGCAGGGGTATTGGTATTTTTATCCACAGACTTATGACTAAGTATAGTTCCTCTGCTTCAATCTTATAAAAAATATTTACTTAAGTATAATTATACCACAAAAGCTTCTTCAAATACCAGGCTCCTCTAGGAGATTTTCACGGTTGTCTTAAATCTAGACAGAGGGGTTAATCACAGTGTACTTATTCTGACATTAAGCCTTATGTATCTTTTTATATACCATGCTATTTATAATGCATTTTGGAAGACTAGCCTTTCAAAGGCATAGGAGTCTTTTAGTAAAATGAATTCTCACTATCATCATCAAGAGCACATAGACTTCAGTAAGACATGGTTGCTGAACATCAGCTAAATGCACAGTGCTCTTCTGGAGACACAAAGAATTATAAAGAAGCTCGTAGCTCACTATGAGACACCCATGAAAACCACATCACTTGCAGTTTTTCATTTGAAGCAGATACATACTATAATCTGTAACTGCTATACATACTGAAAGTAGAAAAAAACATCCCCTATAATACTCATTGAAGCTTTCCAAATGAAGTGGAATTTGAGCTCAGTCTTGCAGAATTATTGCTGTCTGCTCTCCTTCACAATTAACACACTGACCACAATAACAGCACTTAACTTACAGTGTGTTGGCTATGCCCTATTCTCTTTCTCCCATAAAGCTCTAACTTCTTCAACAAAGGGGATTTTGCCTTATTTATCCCTGAACATCTAGTTTGACAAGTATCTATTAATCAAACATTGTATTGTAAGGCACTAGATAACATTAGGTTCAAAAAGTCATTAGCCCCACTCTTGCAACCTGGTTGTTGAGAGTCTCACCAGAAAGAGAGGCATGTGCTGCATTCAATGGCCAAAACAATGCAAAGGGCAGTGTGCTGCATGCTATAGCAAAAACACTAACTCAAGACAGAAGGAACAATTTACCAAGCAAAACGAACCACCATTTATAGTATTCAATTGAGTGAGTTTGAAAGATGTGTTCATCCATCAAAACACCATGGCAGTCAAGGTGCAGAATAGTTCCATCATCACCAAAAGATTCTTCATGTTCCTTAGCCCTCTATCCCACACTCTGCCTTCATCCATAGGCAGCCACTGCTTTTCCTTCTCTTATTATACGCTAGTCTGCATTTCATACAAATGGAATCATAGAGCATGAACGATGTACATACATGTACCTTGTATGTATGCTATTTTGAGGCTTCTTTTTTCATAATAACTTTGAGTTTCATCCGTGTTATTTTATGTGTCAGTAGTTAATTCCTTTTTATTGCTGAGTACTCAGTTGTACGGTTTATATGTCTTTTGAAGTGTTGATGTACATTTGTTTTTGACTATTATGAATAAAGTAGCTATCAAGGTTTGAGGACTAGTCTTCATATAGACTTTTTTTTTTCATTTCTTTTCTGTAGATTCAACAGTTCCTTTTTTTAACAGCACTATTGTTTTAAGTCAATCAGTTACATCAACTGAACTGATATCCAAACAATGTCATTACATAGTATTAATATAAAAGTTAGATCTGATCACTATGTATGAATTATCAGAATTACATTTCCCCTTGGATCTTTCAAATATTTCTTGTGGTCAGTCTTGATTAGTTTTAAATAGTTAGTACTATTTTTGGACAAGCAAAGAACTTCTTACGCCGAAGTATAACTACTCTTCATAACAGCACAGTTCAAAAACTAAATTTTAAAAATAATTTTAGTTTTTCAATGATGTCTCAAATATTATATAAATTGCATTGAATCTGATGATAGCTTTGGGTAGTACAAACATTTTTAAAATATTGATTTTTTGTTTATTTTGTGACCTTAATAAAGTTGAAGAGAAAAGGAATACTTTATAAATTGATACTCACTATTAAATGCTGTTTTGAATAAAAAGCATCTAAGTGGGCAGTTAGGGCACACAGCAGTAGAGTGGCACAGCTGTTCAGGCTGTCAGATTAGAGTTGAGCTTATTTGAAGTGACATTTTCTCTGGGTAAACTTCCCTATCTGTTGACAACCCAGTTGCCTCTATTTTTCTGCATGCTGTTAAAACTTCTACCATGACAGTTACCTTGATATACTGTGTAATTGTCTCTTCACTTGTTTTGTGTCTGTTAAATGAAAACCACAAAAGGTAAGTGATCTGAAAAGATTTTTGTAAAGAAGAGAAAGGAGATTAGGGATAGATACAAGAAAGATCAGGAACTGAATATTCCAGTCACTCTCTTACATTTCCACAACCTTCCTTGAAATTAGGTTTTTCAGCCATGCAACCTGTTTGGGCAATGGCTTGAACATGGTGATACTATCGTTTTGGGGCTGAGGGGTTAAAAATCCAATGTTCTTCTAGCAGTGCCTGTAGAGGACTTAGGATGACATGATGAGATAGTAAAACTTCCAAAATTAAAATAACCTAAATCCCTGTGAAAACTGCCAAATCCATGTAGAATTTTGTTTGAATGAGAAATACATCACTATTGTGTTTAATCAATAAAATTTTGTGGTTTAAATGTCACAGCAGATAACAGTAATTATTCCAGTTGAAATGCATATGTTCCTGACCAGCTTAATGCTTGTAACACTTGTTTGACTCTCAAAAATATTTAGAGTCTTGATTAGGGCTAAAGTAATAGTTTGCTAGTACTAAAATAGAATATTCTAGTGCAGTTAATATTCAATTTTTAACTACCACCTCAACTTCAATGTCAAGTAGAGAATAATTATCATCAAATATATCCTGTATTCAAAGGTCAAAGCAAAAAATAAATTTGTCTGAGTAGACATTCATAAGAAGATCATGCAGCCAATATTATATGAATAATTTGAGATCTTGAACTTCTAATAATCCATAATGATATGTCATCTAGTTAAGTAACAAATCAGTACTTACAAAACTCATTTATAGAGCAATTCTCATTGATTTATTCTGTGAGGGCTCAAAATATTCTTGCCTGTATAAATCTAGCCATTATCTCTAATCTAACATAGGTATTACTATATTTTTCACAAAAGCACTTGAATAGATCTATGACATTCGAATGGAATATTTTTAATAGTTCTTGCAAATGTATACAAAGAAGAAATTATTTTTTAAAGCTGAAGAGTATTATCAATGTAGCTGAATTATTTTTGAGTAAAAGACTTGCTTTTGAGATCTCAGTGATCAGTGATGTGTGAAGGAAAATTTTCATGCCATATTTTGCTAATTACCTTAAAAAAAGAACTTGTTCCCTGGGTTCTACATTAAGAATTTTTTAAAATAATATATAACATAATAATATACTATTGTTTCTCTATCATTATTGTAATTGATGTATCTGTATCCCTTGTGAATTGAACTTAAATCACAAGTGAAATAAGACCACAGAATCAAAGGGACTGTGCAGTAGAAAGTTTCCAGAGCAGGCCTGAGGCTGCTCTCACTTAAAAAGTTCTGCTAATAAGTTTGACCCTTGGATGAAGTCTGGGAACTCGGACTTCAGGATATTTCCCACGATTCCTTGATAAGGGTGACTCGCTGTCCCTAAACTGTTTAGGCAAACAATATGGCTTATGCTGGAACTGCTTTCCTTCTGAGAGTCTGGAATTTTGGCAGGTAGTACACACAGGATGGCTATGCAACTGGCTCTATAAACTGAATCCTGAATAAACTGAATCTATATAAACTGAATCTATATAAACTGAATCTATATAAACTGAATCTATAAATTGAATCCTGATGAACTTCACCTATAGACATTTTGCATGTGCCAAACCTCAGCATGTCCCTGAGGGATTAAGTGCATCCTGCGTGACTTCACTGGGAGAGGATTCTTGGATGCCTGCATTTGGTTTCCTCCCGACTTCACTCCATGAACTTTTGCCCTTTGCTGACTTTGCTTTGTGTTTTTTCACTGTAATCACTTATAACCGAGAGTTGACCATGTGAGTTCTGAGACCTCCTAATGAATCATCCAGTATTGGGGTAGTCTTGGAGACTCCTTGACACAGGGAATTTTAACTTACCTATGTAAAACTTCAGGATTTCTGCAACAAAAGCCAATTTTTGGAATTTATTGTCATAATGATAACCAAAGTTACTAAAATTATTCACTTTTGTGGGTACTTTTCTGCATGCACCTATTTTCTATACATGGTACAGCTATGTTTGTTATTATGTACATGCTCAACTGGAAACTGGTGAGAGCTCTGAGAACAAGTAACAAAATTTACCCAGAAAAATAAAAACATAATTAAAGCAATTTCTCCAAAAATGAGTTATGTACAAAACAATCAATAGGAGGCGTGGTTAGGACCCAGCTTAGAAATCTGTCCTTAAAAAAGCAATAATGTCCATACATGTCTTCTTTTATATGTCAATTTGTTGTTTTACAAGTCTATAGGCAATTTATCTGCTACAAAAAATACTTTTAAAATAACACAAGCACATGGACTGATTTATAATTTGTTTTAAAGATATCTTTTAGTATGCATGCAGTTTCTGGGCTTTTATTTTGTTCACTTTGTCTGTTAACTTACATTGTAGGTTGATGTTGAACTTCATAACTGCACTAAAAACCCCCTTAAGTCAAAAGAAGTACTACTCTGACTTGAAATAAGGACTTATTTAACTATAATCTACAAATTTGAACTTTGATTATAGGGTGAATGAGAAATGAAAAACCATATTGTAAAAGGATTCATAAAAGCTCTAAGTTAGTTATAATTTGTCTCTATAACCACACTGTCAGGTAAAAGCTACCAAGTACTGAATAATATAATTTCTCCAAACCCACCCCATACTATCACATGCCTTATAACTGTTTAGTGGTTTTAAATTGTATGTCACATACATTTTATTTGCATTTTAGCTGATAAGTTTCTTAAATGGAAAACCTTTACATTTTTTCTTTTTTTCTATACTCAAGAATCAAATTAGTAGAATTCAAACAATATTTTGGAGTAGGCTTTTAGTTGTAACTTTTACCACACATTCCAAGAGACATGTGAGTCATTAACTATAGGACAGAGAACAGGAGGGTACAAATGTGGATCAGTCTACTTTGAAAACAAGATTGCAGTCTAGAAAATATGTCAGTCTTTTAGAAGAGTAATGTGGGTGGACAAGGTGTGGGATCGGTGGGGGGACACTTTATGGGTTTAGCTTTTGCACCCATTGGTTAAATTATAAGTAGTTTCCTATTATACAAAAGTTATTATAAAGCCAACAATTTAAGCTTCCTCTTTTCATATTCACTGGGTCAAGTAATTAGCACCATTTAAGTAATCATTCACATGTACCAAAAAATTGTATATAGAAAAGGGACCTGGCCTTTACTAAGAAAAAGGAATTTATTATTAAAGCAATCACCCATAAGAAATGTGCTTAGTGAATTCATGTCTTCCAAATTCTTACTTATCTTTATGTGCGCACAGTTTCAATAAAGAATATAATGGCTCTAATTTATTTGATTTCCTAAAAACAAGTTATTTTTATTTTCTCATATTTCATTACATAATATCTAATTTGCATTGTACAATGGTCTCTAAAATGTTACCAAACTAACATGCATTATATGATCAGGAATATATTGTTCTGAACATGTGATTATCAAGTTCTATTTTTCTAATGCTAATTGAAAATAATGTTTAAAGTACTTTTCATTCTTTTCCATGCATCAGCATTCAGTAGGTGAGCACCAATAACTTCCTGAAGCATATTGACAAAAATTCTACTCAATACTTCTAAGATGTATTTGTTAGTCAAATGAGGATTTAATACCATTTTATCCTGGATTATTATTCTTCCATTTTATGACTTATACATTCTAACACAAATGTGAGTATATTGAAAAGGAATAAGAACAGTGGTTAATTGACCTATTTCTATTGTTTTATAAAATAAATACTTTTAAATTTTACCTTTGATTCTAGAAGACCAACATTCCCACTAACAACAGCTAGAGGAGCTATAAAAGTATTTCAAAAATCGATTTAAAGGCATTAGCACACCAACAAGGTGATCATGACGTTAGGATCCATCATTATGGAGGGAAGGAATTCCACAAAAGGGGGTCCTGACTTCGGCAGCATGTTGGTCTTTGAGGCATTTTCCCATCTTAAGAAGCAGCTGGAATTGTGAGTAGAGTTTTCTGCAGTCTCAAAGAGTTGGATCCCCGGAAGGTCTTCAGATTGTCATCTTCATTTGTTGAGGATCATCTACATCATTAAGGCAACATTTCTCTGGTTGTTCGTAAGATTCCTTCTTTGTCTTACATTTTAACAGTTGCACTGTGAGGTACTTTTGTAGTTTTCTCTGTATTTACTTTCTTAGAGGTTATAAAGAGGGAAGTAGAAATGGAATTGAATTCAGTATTCTGCAAAAAAATCTGCCTCAGTAAACAAATCAGGCTTTTAGTTCAGATAATCACCATAATAGGAATAAAAGCAAAGCGGGATAAGCCACTTGTCATAAAAACTGAGGCCAGGTTCAAGTAGCTCAATCTTTACTTGGAGCAAAATTATCTGCCCTTATCCTAACTGACTGCTGGAAGTATAACTCCTCTCTGGTAGAAAATAACATCAACCAGATTCTTCAACTGTCTTCATAATTTTTCAGACATGGCATGTAATCTAATCAGAAGTGTAAAAATCAAAACATTTAAAATAAGGGGAGAAATAGAGCCACAGGACATCACAATATTGCGGTTAACCAACAAGAACTTTAAAGTAACTGTGAGTAATATAGCATATTACAAAATAATAAAACATAGTACAAAATAATCAAGGGGAATTCTACAAGGAAAAAATAAAAGCAGAAATATGTCAATACATTGCTTTAACAGTTTAGACACACCTAAAGAGAAGAATAGTACACTAAAGATAGATCACAAGAAAATTTACAGATCAAGGTACAGAGATAAAAGCAGGAAACATGCAGAAACAAGTGGAAGAGATGAACATAGAAAAGGTGTAACATAACTGTGATTAGAGTCTGAGAAAAAGAAGGGAAGGCAAAAATGAAATAGAAGCAATATTTGAAGGTGTAATGGGCTACATATACCTCAAAAGTATGAAAACTCTCAATGAAAGGATTTGCAAAGCTCTGTAATCTCTAACAGAGTAAATACAGAAAAAAAAAAAGCCCACAAATGTGCATTATAACATGACTGTTAAAATGTAAAACAAGGAAGGCATCTTAAAAACATTCAGAGAAATGTTGCCTTACATGATGTAGGTGACTCTTCAACAAATGGAGATGACAGTCTTAAGACCTACCACGGATCTATCTCTGCTCAAAATCCTGTGGGACCAGATGCCTACTGAACTCTGCTAGCATCTGGAGTCACAAGGAAGTGACTTACGAAGGATACAAGGCAATTGATTTTTAAAATTTTTTTTATTAATAACTCAAACTTTTGATATAAGTTGTATGTGGATCTTCAGACTTTTTTCAGAATCAAGCTCTATTTGTCTACATGATAAGTAGTTTGGTAATTTACTCTTATGCTAGGTTTCCTGCCTTTAACCCTCTTGTCAACCTTTATACTCTGTTCCCTAATATTACTTTCTTGTCTCAAGTTCCACTTTCACGGGGACCCATATTCAGGCAGGTGCAACGAGCAACCTAGGATTTAGAAGGCTCTGTTCTCCACATTATTCATTCTGCGATTTATCTTTTTGCTTTGTAGGAGCTATTATAGAATCAATTTAGAGATGCTCTTTCTGGCAATTAAAACTGTTCTAGTTTATTTTACCTATTTATATTAAATTTTATTGTTTGTCTTAAATATTTAAGATTATCTTTATATCTCAGTACATGCACCATTATCATAAATGCTCTATGGTTACTAAAGTGTTGTATGTTTCATGAGTGTACATTATTACATATTAAAATAGATAATTATGTAACATTATTTTGGATTCTGTAATCCTCTGTATCCTTCTTAATATTTTTCTCTGCTTAATCAAATCCTAAGGATATGACAAAATTTTAAGCTGTTGCTATAGAATGATCAGTAATCCACAGTAATCAGGTTTTTATTTTTAATAAGCTATATGTTAGGTGACTACCTCTTCCTGATAGATTTTAATTTTTTCATTACTCAGGGAAATTTTTGATGTTCAATCATAACATTTGCCTTAATGTTTCAGGTTCAGTGATTGCTAACTAAACAATTTGTTATCAATACACTTAACATCATTTCTTATTCTATTTCATCTGCCTTACCCTATGTAGGAAATTATATGTGCCTTTGTATTTTAATAACATTGCGATATTTTCTATAGGATATAGCTTCTGTACTATTTATTGTTTCCAATTAATAAAGTGACTAATGTTAAAGATAATTTTAATAAAATTTAAAGTGATTATTTCTATATCTTTACATTTTAAATAATATAAACTTTTTAAGGAATTAAAAAAATACTTGATTGGGTAGGAGTTTTCTTATACTTTGTCAAAGATACTTTATTGTTATTCTGAAAAGATTTCAATCTACAAGTCATGGATATTATGCATAATGAATTTCTATTTATTTATTTATTGACACAGAGTTTTGCTCTTGTTGCCCAGGTAGAGTGCAGTGGCGCAATCCCAGCTCACTGCAACCTTCATCTCCTAGGTTCAAGCGGTTTTCCACTCTCAATCTCAGCCTCCAAAGTAGCTGGGATTACAGACGTGCACCACCATGACCAGGTAATTTTTGTATTTTCAGCATATTGGTCAGGCTGGTCTCGAACTCCTAACCTCAGGTCATCCACCTGCCTTGGCCTCCCAAAGTGCTGGGATTACAGGCATGAGCCACCGCTCCTGGCCTGCTTACAATGAATTTCTAACATTTACCAAAGACAGTAGTAAAAGAGCATGGGACACTTCCTCCCCAGTGCCTCTGCTTTCTCCCCTCACAGCCACTTTCTGTCCTGCTGGACTCCAGACAGGGGCTACAGGGTATGAAGGTCCCTCCTCTGTGCCAGCCTGGACCTCCTTATGTCCACCTGGCTCCTACTGGGACTTCTGACTCTGGATAGGTTGTTCTGTAACTTATTTACCACACATCCACAATGGTTTTTAGAGGCCTATAGTTTTTTTAATGTTCTTTGAAGTTATAATTTCAAGTATTAAATGTATTAACCATCAAAAACACTGAAAGGTGTAGAAAATAAAGATTAAAATGCTGTGAATATTAGATTATTACCAGATTTCTTGTTTCCAGGACTTATGCTCGTAAACGAATTTTAATACATGTTCAGTAACTTCAGTTTGTGGTTCTATCACTTTACTCTCCATTATTCCTGACTTCTCAACATATAAATAAAACACTGTTTTCCATATCTGTTTTTTTCTAGGTATTGAATGATACAACCATAAGAGTGAAAATGAGCAAGTTCTTGGCTTGGTCTAATAAGTGAAAAGTTGTACTGTGTAGGTCTGCTTTGACTACTGTTTAGTGGATAAGCCCAACAAATAGTTAATTTCTACAATGCCAGAAGAAGAGTAGAATTTTTTTTCTTTGCCTAATTTTTATATTATAGGTTCTCATGGAATGAATGGTAACACCCTGCATGATTTTAGGGACTTTTAACCAAAACATTTTACCTTCTTTCTTTTTTTCTGAATATTTCTAGAAAACTATTGCCTCAATCCTTTGTTTAGGGACTTCATATTCTAAATAAGAAGTGGTGTATGTGTGAGAGAGAGATTGCATACACAAAGAATAAAATCAAGTTCTTCATATACACTAAATTTAATTTGAGATTAGGTAACATACAGAGCCAATACTCCTATAAACTTCTGAGTGGGTACCCACTGTATACTTGGGGACGCTAGGCCAAAATCTCAGGAAATAAAACAGAAAATTCATTTTGTGTGCTTTGCTTCAATTATAAAATTAGTGAGAAATTCTCATTGCTTTGACATATTTGATTATCCAAAACAAAAACCTATTTTCTTTTTCACATATGTTTGAGAGACTTCAATACTATTTTTCAGTCTTAGAAAGTCTGAAATCACGTGAGCATTATTAGCTCATAGAAGTTGAATTTTAGTGATTTCTGGAGTCCATTTTACATTTTTTATACTCATATATTGATAGGCTTATTTATTAATGTTGAATATTATTTAGGGCTAACTCCAAGCAAACTGGCAAATTGAACTATGTGACATTTTAATACAAAATGTATACTCATATGGAAATTTACAATTCAAAATAATTATTGATCAATTATAACAGAAAACTAACCACATCATCCTACTTTTGATAAGTTAACGGAATTATTCTTTGAAGTTGAAATATTTGAGATTGAAGAGGTGTGGAATTTCCTAAGTTTACACAGCAATATTCAACAAGGACTCTTGATTAAATATGCCACATACAATCTTGAATATATGCTAAGACTTTTTATTTGTCCAACTAAAATTTGTATCTAAATATCTTGAAATTCCTGTTATTCTTTTTTCTAATCAAAACATCAATACTGTTTAATAATTCATAGTAGTTCAAAAAAGAAAAAATACATATTAATAATGAAAAAGAAGATCTAGCTTAACTTATTGGAGAAGTTGTATGGGTGGTTTCACTGAGGTATAGATTTCTATTAGCTATAAAGGAGCTCTTACCAGGGCTAATTTTGGCTGCCACAACATGGAACCCAACTTAAAATCATTGCTCAGCTCTCTGCACTTACCGTATAGTAAGTTCCTCTGGGATCTGCCCTAATGGTGATATTGCTGCAGAATGATGGCTGACATTGGGAATGTCCTTCTAATTTTTTTTTTAATCCTTCCTTACTCAGTTGGAATATGAGAGTTCTTTCAGCCCAGGTCACCTGCCACAGGCCACAGTTCTGAAGTTGCTTTCTAGATATTTATTATCTTTGGGATTTATTATCTATGGCATACATGTCAATAAGATAAAATAACTGTAGTTCATAATGTCAATATGCAACATTGCAAAATTCACTCTTTCCAACTCTTTTAACTTTGATGAGAAACATAAGATGCAAATTTAAATGTGAGGAGAAATACTTAGGTTTCCAAAGAAATTAGCAAAGAAGTAGAAAATAGAGCAGAAAGCTAACCCATGAGTCACGAGAAACTAGATCAGCTCGCAGGGAAATGCAAATGAGAGGGTATCATTTTTCTTCCTGAAGTATCATCACCTTGTAGAAACCTGAGTGTCCAAAGCTACTGAATCCATCATTCTTTTTAAGAATGCCACATAATACATTAAGAGTTATGTGATGATTCTTTGACTAGACATGATACCGAAAGAGAACGTGCTGCTTTCTTAATACGAATTTAATATCAACTGTTCCTAATGGACATGTCATTTAAATACATGTAGAATAATTTATTTGAGGGCCTCCTTCCTGTAGGTAGAGGGGCTGCAAATATTCCCAAAACACAGTTCCTATGAAACAGAGTATTTCTTAATCATGGCATTACAAAGCTGTGATCAATGCTGTGGAATGGAGAATAAAGGCTTCAGAGGATATAAGTAAGAGAATGCTTCCCAAATAAAAAGTAACTTTAAAAAATAATAGTGAAGAGTAGCAATTGCCCAAGTAAAGAGAATAGGGCGGGGCCAGAGCCAGGTGAAGTTTTGGTCAAAGTTTCATAATAGCATTAATCATAGTAGCTAAAACGTGTGACATATACTAGGCAATCTTTTAAGTACTTTTCATGATTCATGAGGTAGGCATTATTGCTATTTTCATATCGTAGATGAAGAAGCTTAAACTTAGAGATATCAATTAATTTGTCTAAAATCACAGAGCTAGTAATTGGTGAAGCCATGTAATCTGTCTCCTGAGTTTTGTTATGGCCATTTTCGCAAGGAGTAAACCTCGTTGGAGTCCTAGACTTGTTTTTTTCAAACAAAAAAATTCTTTCATCAAGGTACATGTATATTCCTATGTATATCACACCCATCTTATTAAAAGATGCATTTCCAATGAAATTTTGCTTTTTATGCTTAAGCATTTACTAAGCATTTTATCTTTATACCAATAATAATAATGATATTTTGGTTATCCTTATACTAATAATAATGATAATGTAATAACATTGGGCAGAAAAATTTTGCAGCATTTAGGATCACAATAACATTATAAATCATGTATATATATATGTATATGCATAAACACACATATATACATCTATTTGCAAATAAATATTATAGATGGTCAGTAAAATAGAAGCATATTATATTATGATGTGATACTGTGAGGAAGATAAAATGCAATGTGGAATTCAAAAAGGAAAATGCAACAGTGTAAACTTTCTGACTGCTGAAGAAGAGCTTTTTTTCTGTAAATTTTATAAGGACTCTAGTATTGAGGATAAAATGGTATTGAATGACATTGGAATTTATTATCTATGGCATACATGTCAGTAAGATAAAATAATTATGATTCATAATTTCAATATGCAACATTGAAAATTCACCTTTCCAACTATTTTAACTTGTGATGAGAAACATAAGATGCAAATTTAAATGTGAGGAGAAATACTTGGGTTTCCAAAGAAATTAGCAAAACTATTTGAAAAACAAAATTTGAGACAGTTGGGAAAACAAGCCCTTTTCCACATCTTCGGGAACATGGCCATGGCCAGGGGTGATGCGCTAGCACTTCATGGAAAGCCCTGATTTCTCTCCAAAACTTTGCTTTCTTCCTGCCTTTTTCCTGTCACACTGAAAGGAACAAGATACCCTCATATTTGGTCCTGTCCAAGAAAAGGTCACAGCTAACCACTCAGAGAGTATTAGGGAAAAAATCCATTGCTCATGAGTTAATAATAAAGTCCTTAAGCTACAGAGATGGAGTCTTATGCGGTCACCCAGGCTAGAGTGCAGGGGTGCGATCTCCACTCACTACAACCTCCACTTCCCAGGTTCAAGCAACAATCCTTCCCCAGCGTCCTGAGTAGCTGGGATTAGGGGCACACACCACCCCAAGCTAATTTTTGTATTTTTGGTAGAGACGGGTTTCACCATATTGGGCAGGCTGGTCTTGAATCCCTGACCTCGTGATCTGCCTGGCTTGGCCTCCCAAAGTGCTGGCATTACAGGTGTGAGCCACCGCACCCGGCCAACTCTTAATGGTTAAATTACAAATGTCTTTGATGTCTACATCTTTGCAGGGTATGCCTTGTTGAATCCTCCCAGATTCTCAGGAATAATTCATATCTGCTGATGGGACATTTCAGCACATGGTGTTTTAGAGAAAAAGACCCAAGAGACTTGTTCTTTTCATTTTCACTTAGCTTCAACAATTGTAAGTCACTTATAATAAGTAGTTGGCAGTGTATCTTCTTAGATCGTTAAGAGCTTTGTAATGTCTTTGCCCTGGCGGGCTGCCTGATCAGTATTCCGAATTCACCAGATCAAAACAGGTTATGTAGAAAGAGCTACCCAAGCGTGACTTGATAATGCTGATTATGTGAAACTGCTCAGGAGAGTTCTGTACATTCTATAAGCTGCTGTTACTCCTAGTATTTGGTGTGACAGAATTGCTTAACTCCCTTGATGCTGTAATTCTAGAAGAAGTAATTGCTGTTTTCCAACGGTGGGAAACTTAGTCGCTTCACCCTCACCTGTAAGGTTGAATCTTCAAAGAATGAAAATGGTTCCCAGAGCCACTGTGTTTTTTGTTATTAATTCACATATGGCAGGGTAACCCTAGGTTGATAAAAAATTAAAAATTAGAAAATAAAAGTGACAATTTCAAAGTCCAACTTTCAAAATTTCTAAAAGCAAAATAAATTGTCTGGGTCAGTGTGGAGCACATCGACATTTTGAAAATGAGGTTCCTGGACCAGAGGTGCGAGTATCACCAGAAATTGCTTAGGACAGCAAATTCTCCCAGCCCTAAGCTACAGGACCAGAATCACTGGGGTGAGACTGTGTTCAACACGTCCTCCAAGTGATCCTGATGCATACCTAGATTTGGGAGTCACTGATACAGAGATTCATCCATGCTCTTTGGAGTGATCAGGCCTTGGATTTTAATCCCAGCACTGATACTTACTGTATGTGATGGCTAATATTGAGTTTCAACTTGATAGGATTGAAGGATGGAAAGTATCATTCCTGGGTGTGTCTGTGAGGGTGTTGCCAAAGGAGATTAACATTTGAGTCAGTGGACTGGGAAAGGCAGACCTGCCCTTCATCTAAGTGGGCACGATCTAATCAGCTGCCAGCACAACCAGAGTAAAAGCAGACAGAAGAAGGTGGGAAAACAAGACTGGCTTAATTTTCTGGTCTCCATCTTTCTCCCATGCTGGATGCTTCCAGCCCTCAAACATCGAACTTCAAGTTCTTCAGCTTTGGGACTCAGACTGGCTTCCTTGCCCCTCAGCTTGCAGACGGCCTATGGTGGAACCTCACCCTGTGATAGTGTGAGTCAGTACTCCTTAATAAATTCCCTTGTATCTATACATCTATCTCATTAGTTCTGTCCCTCTAGAGAGGCCTGACTAATACACTATGCATACAGCATCTGCTTACTCACTCATCTGTGTTTTAATTTTGCCATCTATACATTGGAGACAGTACTTACCTAGACAACATCTTGTTGAGAGGATGGTAGCAAAACACCTCTGAAAATACTCCCATTGCTGCCAGATTGCCGAAACTAGAAGAACCATTGAATAGGATGATGGCATTGGCACCTGTTTCAAACCCTAGAGCAGCAGACACTTCATGAATGGAGTCAGACGTGGGGGTACATGCCAGGGCTGAGAAAGCAAGCTACCCACGGCAGCTGCTTTTCACAGATCGCCACCAGCCTGCCCATTATGCAGAGCTGATGTTTCCAAAAATTGACTGTGGTCTTTCCCCACCTGTCAGTCACATTCCCTGAAAACAGCAGGAAATGCCACAAAAGGGACCCATGAGTAAAAGTGTGCCCATCCAATACGGGGAAGATATAGACTGGACGGTTTCTTTTCTTGTTCTCTTTATCAGCTCGGGAACATAGTTGTGTTTTCATTTTAGTGTCAAACCTCTGCCTCCCAGACATGGTAATATATGACATTGTTTGGGGATAGATGTTGAGTTTGTTGTATTTCATATCCACTACTCTTCCGATCTGCTTATTGGAAAGAATATTAACACAGTTAAATCGTTAACTATTTAGGATTTGCGAGTTAGCATGGAAGCTTAACAGCTATTTGCTCTGTTCAAGAGAAAACATCCCATTTTCAGAAAGAGCAGGTGATTTATTCAGAAGCAAGACACTCAGAAGTGGGGACATCTGTCTGGTCATGAAGAAAGCTCTTCCCAAATCAGACTGATGTCCTTTAGGAGTCTGAACAAAGTATGCTGCCTCAAAAAAGCTTTGCCCACAACTTTCTTTAATAGTTAACCTGCCTTTCCTTTCTACTCCTTTTTCTTCTGCATATTTCTTCATGGTACTCCCAGTATCTGATCTTTTAAATGTGTATTACTAGATGCCTGTCCTTTACAAGCAAGACCGCAGTGTGTTTGTTCACTGCTGTGTTCCCAGCACTTAGAAGAGTGTGTGAATATGGTAGCTGCTCGATACATATTTACTGAATGAATAAATGAATTAGTCTCCTTGCTATTTTTGTTAACACCATGCTGTTAACCAATACATATTTTTTTAACATATGATTTTATTCGAAACAGGCATAATGCTACTTACATTTTCTCTATTTTAAATGCCAGTGATGCCAGAAATTCTGCATGATCAGAAACCTATCATTCTCCTATGAGGAAAAGTTAAGAAGAATTAAGTGCTGTAGCTCATTTTTCTTTTTATTGCAGCACTGCAAAACAGCAGCCTAAGGCATATTCCTTTGTTTCTGCTTCACCCTCTTCTCTTAATATTCAACATTTGAAAATAGAAAATAAGAGTAGATGATACCAAAATACAGGGGAAGGCAGTTATTGTATTTTCTACAGTAAATCTCTATTTGAAATAATAAAAAGAAAATCATCAATGCACGGATCTTATAAAAAGAAATGACTAGGAGAAACTGCAGAGAAAAGAGTGAGACATCAATTTGCTTTACAGCCTCTCTGATGGAACAGTCAAAGAACATCAGAAAAAAAAAAGGAAAAGAGGAATATGAGAGCATTAAGGCCGTGCCTAAGAACTAGCAGCTCTGAAAGGTGGAGGACGTGAGAGTCTGCTGTATGGGGACACTGGGGTAAGTATAAATCACTGACTTATTCAGAAACACAAACTCACAGGATGTTTCTTGGAAAAGTAGCTAATAACCTATCACACACTGAACTTATTCAAGAAAGAAGAAAAAAAATTATGGTTTATATTTATAACTCTTCAGGCTGAGAAAAATTTAAACTATTTTAATGGAAGGAAATAAAGGCATGAGATTTCTGAGTTTTGCCAAGAAAGGGACAAAAAGGGATTAACTTTATTCTGTCATTTCTTCTTCACATGGGTAGTGGAGAATTTGGCACTGATGTAAGCTTCTTTCTGGTTTCTGTTATTTCTTTTACCCAGAGAATGTCAATATCTTAACCTTGAAACTATTAGAATGGGGCAAGGCAGGAGGACAGATATCTCTGAGACAATTGTTCACTGGTTTGTGCCTTTACAACAATCCTTGACAACAATCACAGACTTTGGGGGCCAGTCTGGCCGGCGAGGTGAGGTCAGGGACATGAGTTTCTTGAGCTGGAATATTTCACTAGTGCCTGAAACCATCCACTTTATCAGAAAGACTATGTAGTATGTATTGATTATCTAAAAGTCAATTAGGAAACCCTTTTTCATTCCTATGCCATTTTTCATTCCTAAACAAGTAGCAATCACACTCCATTGATGGTACTGAGTAAAATCAATTTCAACAACAATAGTTCACACAATTTTCAAGAAGTTATGAAGGTTCTGGAAACACATTATCATGTATGAGCCATTCGTTTATGGAGCGTACAGGATAAATCAATACAAATCAACAAGTAAACACTCTGTCGTTCATAATTTAGCAAAATGTATTTTGAATTAACACTAGCATTAATTGTAATACAGGTAGATAACAATTCACAGTGAATTTACACTGTGGAATTAACACTCAAGAAATAATCATCAGATCTCTGTTAATAAAATAAAAATTCAAAGAATCGATATTGTATAAATATTTTGTAAAAATGAGAAGATAAGTGAGAACACAAAACATCTTCCATAGAAACATTTTTCTAGGTCCACAGATCTAATGCAAACTTTTCTTGCTCTCTGTTGATCTCCATCAATACCACTCTAATATCTACTCCCAATAAAGTTTGAATTAATGATTTAAAAAATTATCCAGGGTGGCAGACCTAAACGTGGTTCTATACTATTTGTGCAAATAATATTGGATTTTTATGTTTGTTCTACAGGGTCATATTTATTTGAATATTTTATTGAAATATTAACACTGTAAAATCATCATTTAATCTATGGTGAAAAGATGCATTATTCAATAAATGTTGTGATAATCTAGCAGCCACTTAGATGAAAATAAGAATGAATCACATGTTTACAAACTTTTACTGAAATATATTCCAGCGGCATCAACTATGCAAATCAACCAAAATATATCATGAGATACTAATGGAAAATACCAATTTTGAAATGGAGTATAGGACATCTTTGTAAGCATGAAACAGAAATCAAGAATCATTTTTAAAAGACCAATAAAGGCCATTACATAAAATATCATAATTTTCTTCATCACCAAAAAAAATCACCACAAATATATAAAACATGAAGAAAATGGGGGGGAAGACTTGTGACAAATATGGCTCTGTAAGCTTTTATATTCCTAAAAATAAATAATAACAATAAAATTTATATAAACCAATAGAAAATTAAGCAAAGGAAATGCCAGAGTTCTCTGAAATCAGAAATGATTTCAATCAACCTAAAATGTTATTACTCTCATTCATAAGAAGAAGATGAAAATGACAATAAGATACAATTTTGTAGGGAAGTTAACAAACATCAAAATGTTTAACAACTGTTGTTAAACGTGTGACAAAGTGTGAGGAAAGAGGCATTTTTGTGCACTATATTGGTTACTAAGATGGTTTAACAAAAGGACCACAAAACGGAGTGTATTGAAAAGGACTGATGTTTACTTTTTCATTGTGTCACCATCCTCCCATGTCAGGGTCATGATGCAGCTCTTCTCCATGAAGCCATTCAGGGATCCAGGTTTAATAGTCTGTGTCATTATTCTTCTACCCTCTTGGGAGAAGCCCTCCTCTGCACAGCAGAAGAAGGGTCACTGCTACATTTGCATTCTCCTGGAATGGAGGAAGGAAAAACAAATCCAGGGCTAAGAATTTCCTTCCATTCCTGCTCAGGACTTTCACCACTCTATCTCAGAAAAATGGCAAACACAGGCATTAGAGAACCTCAGAATGATCACAGAAGAGCTGGACTGAAAATAATTGTGTATCCACCAAGGGAAGTAAAACACTCATTTTCCCTTATAGTATGGCTGAACTCTCTAATGCTAAGCCAAAGAGAAGACAGCCAACAACTGTGACGAGTTTTCTCTCCACCTGACACTGGGGTCGAGCTGGCACCCAGGAGGCAGGGGCTCAATTTTTTGCCTGGACAGTGACCTGGAAGTCTCCTGTCTACCAGCTCCTCCATTACAAGCCTCAGGGCAGATACCTCTACTATAAACCTCAAGGAACAGGCAAGGGAAACCTAACATGAGAGAGTACAAATCTCACAAAATGCCCACAATGGCATAGAGTAGACGAAGGTGAAAGGTGGCACCTACATAACAAACAAAATTTCAAGAATGCATGTGAGGATTCAAGTACAGGTTCCATGAGAAATTTTCTAGAAATATTTTTTCTAAAAAATTATTTCAAAAGTGATATAGCATATTATAACTATTTTGTGTAATATGTTCTCACTTTGAGAGTGTGTATATACCTCCTTAGGGAACACTGATCATGCACAGTTTTGTAACTAATATTTTAATGGTTTTGAAAAGCATAGATTTTAAATCATAGTTCATAAAACTGTAAATAACTAAAACTTCCCTAAATACCTTCATTATTGGAAATTAGAAATCCATTTTTTGATAAGTGCTAAAGAAAACAACAATTGAAATGGCAACCTAATTAGAAAAAAAGTATGAAATTATTAAACATAAAACAATTGAGAGAGCCGTAAGAAATTAGAAAAGAAAAAACAAAACCCAGTAGACATACAGAATGACATATATAATATACACAAATGATTTGCCATCTGTATATTGCATAGAGCATATATGTCTTCCTATACAGTATTTTTGAAGTGAAAAATCAAAAGCTAATTCTTTCAAAAGACTATTAGAGGAGACACATCCCTTGAGAAAGTTAAGAATCAAGAAAAGAAAAAAAAATCAACCTGATTTGGAATGAGAAAGATTAACCAACTACAGTTATAGAAAAGATTTTTTAAAAAATGAAGGCCATTATATAAAATATTATTACAACATCACACCCACAAATGTAATATTGATTTAACAATGACTTCAAGTATGTTATTTAACACAAAGACTCATTATCAAATCAGATTAACAGGAAACACAGTTTTACAAGCGTCCCGATTTACTAGCAGTTTCAAAGGCAAGGAATCAAGAGAGAGAGAGCAAAGGAGGGAGAGATCCGAGACCATCAGCTGAGCTCTCCTCTGGCCTGGATGTACAAGAGAAGTCTTTAAGCAAGTTATACATTTCATATCACTCATGCAGAGGAAGTGTAATGTACATACAGTTTCTTATATAGAAGAAAGAAATGTTTTCAGTCGCAAAAACATTTTATACTCGGTTGCATAAATTCTGTGAGCTCATGAGAGATATTTTCTAAAGAACCATGCCCCAAACACCCTCACAATGCAGATGTGTATACTGTAAATAATCCCAGACAACCAGGTGTATCCTGCTTAAAGTGTTTCATGATAAGAACTCTTTTGCTTGCTAAAACTATTAACTTCTTGTCAGAAGGTCCAAGAATGAAATGTTTCCAAGGAGACCGTTCACTTGTCTTCTTTATTCCTGGGTACTTCCCACTGGTACCGGGAGAACTGCTGCTTAATTATTTCCATCCCAAAGAACCATATTTAATTGTCTCCAATTGTGTCAAAAAATACCACCTACAATATTTTTTCTTATGACTCACACAGGCTATTTGATTTTCATGTCTCTTTATTTGAAACAAATATAGGGAAATACCTTATATGTTTGTTTGTCTTTTATGAAAATATCATGTTTTTAAAGGCCAGGTCAGTTGTACCGCAGAATCTCCCACATTCTGGATTCTAGAGTTCTCTTTTTTTGCTTTCTTCTTGGTTTTTAGAAAACAGGTAAAATATTGTTGGCAAGAACACTACATAAGTGATATTATGCAATATGATTTTTTTTGCTTTGTATTCCTAACCACTTTTAATTATTAGCTATTGTTAGTAGGATGCATGGCAGATGTTAGTGGCTGGCTGATTAAACTGTAAATGACATGAATTAATCCTGTAACAGTAGATAATTCATTAATACAAAAAAATCAAAGGAACATGGATTTTACATACACCTGAATTCCTCACCAAAAGCATGATTATTTAGTTATGCATCCTTTCTTGGACAAAGAATTCTTGTTCTTGTCACTCTAAACAAATCCGATTGAGAAAGTGGTGGGAAAAGGACCTACTTACGGTGAGTAGTAAGTATAACAAGTGTCATTCAAAGTTTGATTGGCATCTCAGAATTGTTTTAAGGAAGATAGACAAATGACTTTGTGCTTATTTCTTATCTATGTAGTTCTTTTGCTCTAAAATCTATGTAAAGATTTGCATCACCTTTGATAGAACACTGTATCGATTTTCTGAGCATGTATGTGCCTAGGAGTGTCATGAATTCCTATTTTACCATCTTATCACTTCATTAAACTCTCAGATCATATTCTTGGGGAAAATTGTAGCTTAACCATTCCTCTAGATTTAAAAGCATTTCTTTGCATTTTTGTTGAAATTTCGTGTGTGTATTAAATTGAATTTGAGTCCCATTGCATTCTGTCCCTTTCTTTCAATGAATTCTTCAGTGTAGGGTGCTGTGATATCTTCCTATGGCATAATTCTTATTCATCCCATTATCTTTTTCTGTAATACCAGTTGGCATTAAGATTTCATGACTTTTTACATTAATATTAAATTTTCAGTGAAAATCTTGCACATTTCACACCTATAGTTTGGGAAGGTCTTTCACTCTCAATATTATTCAGCCCTTCTAATTTCACTGGTCTATGGCCAACAAGGTCTTATGATACTTTATGTTTTCTCAATATGAGACCAAAATTGTGATGTGTTTGATGATACCAATATTAAATTATAATTTTCCAAGAATAAAGATAAGTGAAGAATGGTATAGGATATACTATATAGACACTGATCATTATTATACATATAAATGACCAAAGATGATAATTAATTCAAGAAATTATGTTTTTTAACTGAGTGAATTTGTATAATTGGAATATGTATTGAGTATATTTTGTTTTATTTTTGAAATGCAACTTCTGGTAGAAATATAATTTTTTTCAAGTGGTAGGAAATGAAATGCTAAATAAATTGTATTTTGATAGTTTTAGAAGAAATTATTCTTATGAGTTAAGGTCACTGAATTAAAATGTATCTTCTTAATGCTTCTAAAGAAAAGTGAATGTGATAGGCTGTGAAAACATCCCTAAAAATGTGACATCTTCATTATTTCCACATTAATACCCACCGAAAGACTTGTAATGTAGGTAGCTTTCGGAATGGAAAAATCTACTGATAGGATATAGTCCTGAGGCAGTGGAGAGGGGCAGCATAAGAATGTAAAGAAAACCCACATTTTGAGAATTCAGAATGAAGAATAACTTACTACCAGAAAGGATAGCTAGAATATTTTGGGACAAGATACCAAAAGAAAAATATCCACTTGAATCTCACAGCCCAGGACATTATTACAGTGGCTTGTGTAGTGTGAATTGCTGATAGTCAACTTCCTCAAGATTATGTCTAGGGGCATACACCCTTTGGGGGCAAGATGAGTAAAATTATCCAATTATTTTATCATTAGCATAACTATTTTCATTCATTCCAGTCAATTTTTATTTTTCTAAAACTTATTCATCAACACAGAATTTAGCATTCAAAATTTAAGCACTAACATGAAACTTTATTTAAAAAAAGATTATAGAAGTCATAGTTGAGTTTCAGTAATATTTGGTTTAGTCCAGTAATCTCTTCAGTTTGAATATAGTTGTCACAGGATAAAACAGGCCACACTACTTTAAAACTAATTTTTATATATTTTTAAACATTATCTAAATTGAATTTTATTCAATTTCTACCTTTTAGAATCAAATATTCTATCAAACAAGCATTTTAAAACAAAATTTAAATTCAGACTTTTAATTTTGTGATCTGTGACAAATGTGTTAATTTGTCATATGAGTAACCTCTCAAATGACACAAGGTTGTAAATCATGATACAATGTGGTTAAATGACAAATCTCAGCACAGTATAAATGATTAGATCCCAAAACTGGTAAGAGTTTAGAATATTTGAACAGGTTCAGTGAGTTTTACTGATAGCTTTCTTTGGGAGGTTAATGCAGAAAATAAATAAGTGAAGTCAATTTCTGACTTTACAGTTGAAGTACATCAATACATTTTCACATTTTATTACTATGTGACTAAAGAAAAGCACCATATGATCCCTCCTCTTCAGAGTTAAAGTCAGGAGGAAAATTATCTTCCCTAAATAACTTATTATGATTCTGCTTCTTATAACTAAATGTATCTCTCTTTTTTGCGGTGGTTGCCAGGAAACTTAAATCCATGGTATATTTACATATATATATATATAATTTTACCAAACTAGCCTGTGTATTATATAACATTTTATAAAGTGTTATATAGCTATGATAGGAATTGTTTATGTTTATATTTAATTGATGCATCTTATTTGCTATTTCTTGCCACATTTGTTCATAAATGAGTTAAAATGTATTTATTTCCTAGGACAAAAGAATGTTTATTAACAATAAACCTTATAACTTTTAATCTAAAGCTTCTGTTTTTCTGTTCTCAAAAAAAAAAAAAGTAAATAAATTTCCTGGCTTAGTATTATAACCTATTCAGTCACAGGCAAGCAAGCAGACTAACTCTGTAGATGGGAAAATAGAATGTCTATACCATATATTGAAATATATTTTGACCACAATTTTTAACAGCACTAGAAAAACTGTTTTATGAAAAACAAGAGTATGAGATTTTTGGCCAACATTAAGGAGAGAAAAATGGGAAAACTATGGCCCCACTCTCAATTCTGCAGTTTAAGTACTATTTATAGCCTTGCTTTTATCAACCTGAATTGTAATTTCTAATCTAAAGGATAATTGGCTAATAATTAATTCTGAGTTATTATTACATTTCTGGTTTTCATAAACTGCTATTTGATTTCTCATTGGGAAAATAAAATAATTTTAGCCTTAAAGAATGATAAATGAGCTGCATATGAAATAATAAACTGGATAGGAAACATAAGCATGAATCTATTATTTTACTCTGGAAA
The DNA here is from genome assembly GCA_004027715.1 of Plecturocebus donacophilus. Taxonomy (NCBI): domain Eukaryota; kingdom Metazoa; phylum Chordata; class Mammalia; order Primates; family Pitheciidae; genus Plecturocebus; species Plecturocebus donacophilus. The sequence continues at coordinate 55,202 of PVKP010000921.1, read as the reverse complement.
AAGGTTAGTGCTAAAGCCTCTGAGAGAAGACACTGGGTCTGAACGTAGAAATATCAAAGTTATAGTAGGAACATCCAGCAGCCAGTGGAGATCTAAATATGACACTGAGTATAATAAAGTGGTGGCTTCTTGGGTCTTTATTGGCACAGAGTTCAGAGGTCCTGCTGACCCTTTTTGTAGTCTGGAATCACTCCTTTCCCAAGCATAAAGAGCTGTCCCAGATGTGAGAAGTCATGGAAATGCTTACTTATTTTTCATTGCTCAGTCTCAGGGACAAAGTTTGTTGCTTTCTAGCTACCATCTGGAGGAATCCTTTTGTAAGCCTTTCTGTTCTGGCCATTTAATTTTCTCAGATGTATAGTATGGCACCACTGACATGGACGGAGTATCAGGTGTTACTGAGGCAGTCAGTAGTACCAATTTTCCATTAGTGGTGGCCTTGGCTGCTCTATCTGACAGGATGTTTCCTCTAATAATAGAGATCTCTACCTTTTGAGTTCCCCTGCAATGACTAACCGCTGTTTCTTTTGGGATTTGGACAATATCTTAAAAATTAAATATCTCATAATGATACTTTTGGGGAATTCCTTGGGTGTTAGTAATCCTCTTTTTTAACATATGCAGCATGAGCATAGGGTACCAAGAACTCATATTTAGAATCAGTAAATATATTGACTCTTCAGTCTTTTCTCTGTTGGAGGGCCCCAGTTGGAGCCATTAATTCCACTTTTTGAGCAGAAGTCTAGGGAGGTAAAACTTTGGCATCAATAACATCTTGGTAACCTTGTGTCTTTGGTCTGTAAACCACTTAACATTGGGATTAGACAGGGGTTCCTCTTTAATGTTGGGCCTGCTAGAGTAGTTCTGTTCCACAGTTTCTACATGGGAGCAGATGAATTAGGGATGTTTCTTGGGTTGTGGGGTTTAGCAACAGAGTAGTGTGGTTTAAAACTTGACATACTTTAAGGGTAATGTCTGGGATGTCAAGAAGAAGGATATGAAATTTAAGTGACTGGCCCTCTCTTAGCCACTGATGTTCTTTTGGGTTGGGAAAAGAACTGCAGAACCCAACATCCCATACTGGGCAGGGAGGTCATTACATCTAATTGTTGTCCCAAGGTAAACGTACTGGCTTATTCTGCCTCTTGAGCAGTGGCAGCCAAAGCTTGCAAGCACATTGGCCATCTGGCTGCCACCTGGTCTGTTTCGAGAAAGAAGCCATTGGTCTAGAAATATCATTGAGCCTTTTTGTTTCAACACCTGTAGTTGTCCCTTGATTTTAACCACATAGAAGGTGAAAGGTTTTTCTAAGTTTGGGAGTCCCAAAGTAGAGGCCATTCTCAGTTCTTCTTTTAAGCTTATCAATACCTTTTGGCAGATTTTATCCCAATTCAAAGGCCTGTGATCATTCCCTCTTAGAGCTTTGAAGAGTGGTTTTGCTAGGATACCAAACCTAGAAATCTAAATTCAACAGAATTCTGTCATTCCCAAGAGGTTCTTACTGTTTCTTAGTCTGGGCGATCTGGAGTGCCAAAATGGTCTCTTTATTCCTGGGCTAGGGCTCTTGTTCAGAGTGAACAGGTATCCCAATTACTTAACCTTTTGAACAGAAATTTAGGCCTTGTGACTGTATACCTAATACTCTCCTTTTCCCCAAAAAAAGAAGGAACTGTATTCTTATCAGTGTCTTCCCTAGTAAGACTAGAAATTAATATGTCATCCACATATTATAAGAGGGACCAATTTGTGAACAGTAGTTCCCTTAATTCTTTTGCCAATGCATTCTTAAAGAGATGAGCTTTCTCCTAAATCCTTGGGAGAGGATATTCCAGGTCATGGTGGCAGGAGTTGGGCATTGCTATAAAGATATCTGAAAATGTGCAAGTGACTTTGGAACTGGGTAATGGGTAGAGGTTAGAAAAGTTTGAAGGACTCGTATGAAGACAGGAAGATGTGGGAAAGTTGAGAACTTCCTAGAGACTTGTTGAATGGCTGTGACCAAAATGCTGATAGTAATATGGACAATGGAATCCAGAATTAGATTATCTCAGATGGAGATGAGGTACTTACTGGGAATTGGAGTAAAGATCACTCTTGTTATGCAAAAAGACTGGCAGCATTTTGCCCCTGCCTTAGACCTGTGGAACTTTGAACTTGAAAGAGATAATTTAAGACATCTGGTGAAAGAAATTTCTCAACAACAAGGTGTTCAAGATTTGGCCTGGCTGCTCCTAACCACATACAGTTGTATGTATTAATAAAGGGATGGTCTGAAATTGGACGTTATGTTTAAAACGGGAGCAGAGCACAAAAACTCCAAAAATTTGAAGCCTAACCATGTGGTAGAAAAGAAAAACCCATTTCCTGGGGAGAAATTCAAGCCCATTGCAGAAATTTGCATAAGTAAAGAAAAGCTGAATGTTATTTCCCAAGACAAAGGTGAAAATATCTCCAGGGAACGTCAGAGATTATCACAGGAGCCCCTCCCATCACAGACCCAGAGGTCTGAGAGGGGAAAATGGTCTCATGGGCAGGGCTCAGGGCCCTGATGCTCTGTGTAGACTCAGGACACTGCACCCTGCATCCCAGCCATTCTAGCTCCAGCTATGGCTAAAAAGGACCAAGGTACAGCTCAGGCCGTGGCTTCAAAGGGTGCAAGCCCCAAGCCTTGGTGGTTTCCACATGGACCTATTGCCCTTTGCTTTGGCCAGTTTCTTACATGTGGAACCGGAACATTTTATCCGATATCTGTACCCCCAATGCATTCTGGTGTTGGGTCTGCAAGTATGCAGAAGGCAAGACTTTGGGAGTCTCCACCTAGTTATACATTGGGAGTCTCCACCTAGATTTCAGAGGATGTATGAAAACACCTGGATTTGCAGGCAGAAGTTGACTGCAGGGGTGGAGCCCTCATGGAGAACCTCTGCTAGAGCAGTGCAGAGGGGAAATGTGGGGTTCAAGTCCCCACACAGAATCCTCACTGCGGCACTGCCTAGTGAAGCTGTGAGAAGAGGGCCACCATCCTCTAGACCTCATAATGGTAGATCTACCAACAGCCTGCAATGTGTGCCTGGAAAAGCCAGAGCACTCAATGCCAGCCCGTGAAAGTAGCCACTGGGGATCTACCCTGTAGAGCCACAGGGCTGGAGCTGCTCAAGGCCATGGGAACCTCCCCCATGCGTCACCATGCCTTGGTTGTTGAAACACGGAGTCAAAGGAGGGCATTTTGGAGTTTTAAGATTTATTGAGTACCCTGCTGGATTTGAGATTTGCCTGGGGCCTATGGCCCTTTGTTTTGGCCAATTTCTCACATGTGGAATGGAAATATTTTACCAAATGCCTGTACCCTCATTGTGTCTTTGAAGTAACTAACTTACTTTTGATTTTTACAGGTTAATAGATGGAAAACAATTTCCTTGTCTTAGATGAGACTTTGGACTTGGACTTCTGGGTTAATTCTGGAGTGAATTAAGACTTTGGAGGACTGTTTGGAAGGCATGATTGTGTTTTGAAATGTGAAAAGGACATGATATTTCAGAGGGGTCAGTGGTAGAACGACATAGTTTGGCTCTGTGTCCCCACTCAAAACTTATCTTGAATTGTAATCCCCACATGTAGGGGTAGGGACCTGGCAGGAGGTGATTGAATAATGGGGTCAGATTTCTCCCATACTATTCTCATGATAATGAGTAAGTTCTCATGAGATCTGGTTGTTTGAAAGTGTGTGGTGCTTCCCCCTCTGCTCGCTGTCTCTCTCTTCTGCTGGTGCTGCCATGGTAATAAATGCTTTCTTCCCCTTCCCCTTCCCCTAGGATTGTAAGTTTCCTGAGGTCTTCCAGTGGTGAGTCCTGTTAATCCTGCAGAAATGTGAGTCATTTAAGCCTCTTTTCTTCATAAATTACCCCATCTCAGGTATTTCCCTATAGCAGGATGAAAACGGACAAATACACATATTTAATTTTTTCTTACTGAAGTCTTGCCCTACGATATACACTTTTCTTTCCAGGTTTTTTTTCTTTGAGGATGTTCTACTAGATCTCATAATTTCTCTATTTCCTTATCAAAGAGGACATTCTTCTTTTCTTATCAAAAATCAGGAAGCATCACTTTTCTGCATTAGGCAGAGTTTGCCACAGCTTTGGGGTATTTCTCTTACTCCTATGGATTATTTCTGTATGTCTACCTCAGACCCTCTATCAATTCCTACAAAGCTTGCTCCCCAGTACCCTCTCAGCAATTCTGCAAAAAGCTGCTAAACTCAAACTTTTTCCATTTTTTCTGAGCCTTCTCTGCAGCAGATCTCTGAGCCTCTATATTTCTATGCCTTAATCTTAAAATAGCATAAATATACAGCTGAGTAATAGCAGACAGTAGATATTTCAAGAAGAATGAGCATTCCCTAAGATTGCTGTTTGATGTGCAAGAGCATCATCCAGATGATCTCTGTCCTTGGCTGTTTGTTTTAATATTTTATCATTTACTTCTAGGATGTAAAATGCCAGTTAAACAATTACTTTGATAGTACAAAACTAGTAGGCTGTCATGTAGAATGGTAGCAAAAGTATTTGTAATGCTATTTGAAAATGAAAATGAAAGGCCAAATAAGAAATAAAAAATGTAATAGGAAAGAAGTGTCTAATCTTATATAGATAGCATATGTATTTAAGAAAGAAGTATGTGCAGGGTTTAAGAAAGCAGACTCTGAAGTGAAATAGATCTAGGGTCTAGTCAATGAAAGATTGCTATTACCTTAATAGCGATTAATACTTAATCACAGCCACAATACAAGCTATATGACTCAGTAGCTACAAAGGTAAACCAAACTTACATTACATTATCAGAAAAAAATATATAGCTACTTCAAGGTTAGTAAACAACCTTGGGTAGGTCATGGTTCAGTGCTTCTCACACTTAAACATATATATGAATCACCAGAAGTCTTAGCAATTCAGATGATTTGACAGATCTGGGTGAAGTCTGAGATTTTGCATTTCAAAATTTTTGGTGACGATACTGCTGCTGGATGTCATCATTAGCAAGAGCCTAGAAAACATCTTGAGTGTAAGTTTCATGATAGGCGACTCATTTGAAGAATATTTACAAGTTAGACATTATTTCATTTTATTTTATTTTTTGACATTATTTTAAAGAAAATGATCAAGAAGTTGAAAGAGTAGAAAATTGAAAATTGTTTAAATGACAGGATAAATAGAAGGAACTGAACATTATAGCATAGAAGATAATTTAGCCCCCTTAAGTTACATTAAAAGCATTACAATAATTTATTAAAAAGTTAATTTTATGTTATTAAGAAATTTCTGTATTTTTCCTTATCTCCATTGTATTAGAGAAACAAGCAACTTACAGGCATTTAAAGATACTATTATTTTTACTTTATTTTTATGGTTGCAAATGCAGAATGTATAGGTTTGTTGCATAGATATACATGTGCCATGGTGATTTGTGCACCTAGCAACCCGTCATCTAGGTTTTAAGCTCCACATGCATTATCTATTTGTCCCAATCCTCTCCCTCCCCTCACTCCCAGTCCCAGACTGACTTGAATGTGTGCTGTTAACCTTCCTGTATCCATGTGTTCTCATTGTTCAATTCCCACTTACGAGTGAGAACATGTGGGCTTTGATTTTCTGTTCCCATGTTAGTTTGCTGAGATGATGGGACTTTCAGCTTCATCCCTGTCCCTGTAAAAGACATGATCTCATTCATTTTTATGGCTGCATAGTATTCCATGGTATATGGACATTTTCTTTGTCCAGTCTATCATTGATGGCATTTGGGCTGGTTCCAGGTCTTTGCTATTGTAAACAGTGCCACAATAAACATACCTGTGCTTGTGTCTTTATAGTAGAATTATTTATATTCCTTTGGGTATATACCCAGTAATGGGATTGATGGGTCAAATGGAATTTCTACCTCTAGATCCTTGAGGAATTGCCACACTGTTGTCCACAATGGTTGAACTGATTTACACTCCAACCAAGAGTGTAAAAACATTCCTATTTCTCCATGGCCTCAACAGCATCTGTTGTCCCCTGAGTTTCTAATAATTGCTATTCTGACTGGCATGAGATGGTATCTCATTGTGGTTTCGATTTGCATTTCTCTAATAATCAGTAATATTGAGCTCTTTTATATATGTTTGTTGGCCACATAAATGTCTTCTTTTGAGAAGTGTCTGCTCATATCCTTGGCCCATTTTTTAATGAGGATGTTTGTTTTTTTCTTGTGAATTTGTTTAAGTTCCTTGTAGATTGTGGGTATCAGACCTTTGTCAAATAGGTAGATTGAAAAAATTTTCTCCCATTATTTAGGTTGTCTGTTCACTCTGAGGATAGTTTCTTTTGCTGTGCAGAAACTCTTTAGCTTAATTAGATCCCATTTGTCAATTTTGGCTTTTGTTGCAATCGCTTTTGGCATTTTCATCATGAAGTCTTTGCCTATATCTATGTCATGAATGGTGTTGCTTAGGTTTTCTTCTAGGCCTCTTATGATTTTGGGTTTTACATTTAAGTCTTTAATCTATTTTCAGTTATTTTTTGAATAAGGTATAAAGAAGGCATCTAGTTTCAGTTTTCTACATACGGCTAGCCAGTTTTCTCAGTAGCATTTATCATCTCCATTGCTTGTTTTTGTCTGACTTGTCAAAAATCAAATGGTTGTAGGTTTGTGGTGTTATTTCTGGGATCTCCATTCTGTTTCATTGGTCTATATGTCTGTTTTGATACCAGTACCATGCTGCTTTCGTTACTGTTGCCTTTTAGCATAGTTTGAACTCAGGTAACGTGATGCCTTCAGCTTTGTTCTTTTTGATTATGATTGCCTCGGTTATATGGGCTCCTTTCTGGTTCTAAATGAAATTTAAAGTATTTTTTTTTCTAATTCTGTGAAGAATGTCAATGGTAGTTTGATAGGAATGGTATTGAATCTATAAATTACCTTCACAAAATTTTTTCACAATATTGATTCTTCCTTTCCATATGGGTGGAAAATTTTTTCATTTGTTTGTGTCCTTTCCTATTTCCTTGATCAGTGATTTGTAGTTCTCCTTGAAGAAGTCCTTTACATCCTTTTTTTAGCTCTATTTAGTATTTTATTCTCTTTGTAGCAAGTACAAATGAGAGTTTATCATGATTTGGCTTTCGACTTATCTATTGTTGGTGTATAGGAATGCTGGATAAATTCCTGGACACATACACCCTCCCAAGACTAAACGAGGAAGAAGTCACATGCCCGAATAGACCAATAACAAGTTCTGAAATTAGAGCAGTAATCAATAGCAAAAACAAAAACAAACAAACAAACAAAAGAACAGGACCAGACAGATTCACAGATTCATGGTCGAATTCTACAAAGAGGAGCTGGTACTATTACTTCCAAAACTATTCCAAACAATTGAAAAGGAGGGACTCTTCTCTAACTCATTTTATGAAGCCAGCATCATCCTGATACTAAATTGGGCAGAGACACAACAACAACAACAAAAAAATTTCAGGCCAATATCTCCAATAAACATCAATGTGAAATCATCAATAAAATACTGGCAAACTGAATCCAGCAGCACATCAAGAAGCTTATCCACCATGATCAAGTTAGTTTCATCCCTGGGATGCAAGGCTGGTTCAGCATATGCAAATCAATAAATGTAATCCATCACATAAACAGAACCAATGACAAGAAACACATAATTATTTCAATAGATGCAGAAAAGGCCTTTGATAAAATTTAACTTCCCTTCATGTTAAAAACTCAATAAACTAGATATTGATGGAACATATCTCAAAATAATAAGAACTATTTGTGAGAAACCCAGAGCCAATATCACTGAATATGCAAAAGCTGGAAGCATTGCTTTGAAAAGTGGCATAAGACTTCTAGTCAACATAGTATATTGGAAGTTCTGGCCAGTGCAGACAGGCAAGGTATTGACTAGGTATTGATGGAACTGGGTATTGATGTAACTAGGTATTGATGGAACATATCTCAAGATAATAAGAGCTATTTATGAGAAACCCACAGCCAATATTATACTGAATATGCAAAAGCTGGAAGCATTCTTTGAAAGCACCACTCCTATTCAGCATAGTATATTGGAAGTTCTGGCCAGCTCAGACAGGCAAGAGAAAGAAATAAAAGGTATTCAAACAGGACAACAGGAAATCAAACTGTCTCTGTTTGCACATGACATGGTTCTAAATGGAGATTTAGGAAACCCCATCATCTGAGCCCCAAAACTCCTTAAGCTGATAAGGAACTTCAGCAAAGTCTCAGGATACTAATTTATTATACTTATAAAATGTTACATATATGAATGTGCCACAAAACATTTATTATATGCTCAGTCATGCTAATGTCCATTTGGCAAAGGCCTAAAATTAATTAAAAAATGTATTAAACAATCTAGTATATATGAGTTATTATGCTTAAGTCTAGAAAGTTGATAATAATGCAATTGAAAAGCTCACATTGAAAAGTGTCTGTTCATATCCTTTGCCCACTTTTGAATGGGTTTGTTTGTTTTTTTCTTGTAAATGTGCTTTAGTTTTTTGTAGATTCTGGATATTAGCCCTTTGTCAGATGGGTAGATTACAAACATTTTGTCTTTTTCAAAAGAAGACATTTATGAGGCCAACAAACACATGCAAAAATGCTCATCATCACGAGAAATGCAAATCAAAACCACATTGAGATACCATCTCATGCCACTTAGAATGGCAGTCATTAAAAATTCTGGAGACAACAGATGCTGGAGAGGATGTGGAGAAATAGGAACACTTTCACACTGTTGGTGGGAGTATAAATTACTTCAACCATTGTGGAAGACAGTGTGGTGATTCCTCAAGGATCTAGAAATAGAAATTCCATTTGACTCAGCAATCCCATTACTGGCTATATACCCAAAGGATTACAAATCATTCTATTATAAAGACACATGCACATGTGTGTTTATTATGGCACTGTTTACAATAGCAAAGACCTGGAACCAACCCAAATGCCGCCAATGATAGACTGGATAAAGAAAATGTAGTACATAGATACCATGGAACACTATGCAGCCATAAAAAATGATGAGTTCATGTCCTTTGTAGGGACATGGATGAATCTGGAAACCATCATTCTCAGTAAACTGACACAAGAACAGAAAACCGAACACCACATGTTCTCACTCATAGGTGGGTGTTGAACAATGAGAAAACAAGGGCACAGGGAGGGGAACATCACACACTGGGGTCTGTGTGAGGGTTGGGGAGTTGGGGAGGGACAGTGGTGGGTGGGGAGATTGCGTAGGGAAAACACTGGGAGAGATGCCTGATGTAGGTAATGGGGTGATGGAGACAGCAAACCACCATGGCATGTGTGTACCTATGCAACAATCCTGCAAGATCTGCACATGTACCCCAGAATTTAAAGTACAATAAAAAAAAACTCACACTGAAGTAGTTGAGACAGGCATATGAACATCTACTTATAACGGATAAAACCTAGACAACTACAGCCCAATTTACAAAACAGCTACCAATAGTGATAAACTAGATGGTCAAAGAAAACCAGTTGCTCAATTTATTAAATCTTGTATTAGCAAATGAAAATAATAAAATGATCCATGAGAGTCCAGGAATCAGATACACAGCCAAATTCTGTACCATATTTGATTCATTGTTTAGAATAATATATACCATATTTTCTTTCTATAATATTCTTAGCTACTTATATTATTATATTGCTGAATATAAATCTACAGAGTATATAACTGTAACTGGAAGTAGTGGTCTATAAACATATAGCCGTCGGATAACCCCTAATTCTTTAATTTAAGTGAAATGACACTAAATCTCAAGAGAGTTGGTTTACTTTGAAATCACCTCATTTTCAATTTCGTTCTGCTTCTCTGCCAGAGTCACTGTTATATAGATTATAAGTAGCACTAATAATAGTACTTTACAGACTGCTTCATCAAAGGTAGAGAATGTATGCACTAATTTTAAAAATGGTCACATAAGTATAATTGTAGATATTACAAACAAATATTATTATATTATGTATAATATATAATGTGGTGTCTGTGTGTGTACAGGTGTGTGTGTGCACATTGGATTTTTTTAATGCTTCTATGTTACCAGCATTATTCGTGTATGATAGCAGGCATCAATCAGAATATTTACCCACTGTTTATCTTCTTGCTTTCCAAAAGCTGTGGCCAAAATAAAACCACAAGAAGGGTACTGAAAGAGTAATTGAAGAGACTGGTATTTGCAAACATCATACAGTGAATGATATGTTTAGTTTTTAAAAAATACAGAAAAGGAAGTGCAAGATGGTTGAATAGAAGATTCCAGTTATAGTCTCACTCACAGGATAACCAAGTTGAACCACTATCCACACACACACAAAACTCACCTTTATAAGAACCAAAAATCAGGTAAGTGATCATATGGTTTTAACGTCATATTAAGCAAAGAGGCATGAAGGAGGTAGGAAAGACAGTCTTAAGTCAGCTACACAACCCCTTTCCCATCGTCTGGCAATGGCCACGAGGTGTGGAGAGAGAATGTGTGCACTTATGGGAGGGAGAGCACAGTGATTATGGGACTTTGCATTGGAACTCAGTGCTATCCCATCCCAAAGATGGGATGCCTGCAGAACTCAGCTGGCACTCACAGAGAGAGAATTTAAACTAGTCCTCATCCATCTGAGCAGTCGAAACCTGAGTTTCATCAAGGTTCATCATAATGAGCTAAAGTGCTCTGGGATCCTAAATAAACTTGAAAGACAGTCTAAGCCACAAGGTCTGCAATTCCTGGGCAAGTCCTGAGGCTTTTCTGGGGTGGGAGCCAGTGAGGTTGGGGTGCATGCAACCTAGTGAGATACCAGCTGAGGTGACCAACTGAGTGCTTGCATTACTTCTCCCCTAACCACGGGCATTGCAGCATGCAGCCCCAGAAAAGATTCTTCCCCCCTACTCGAGGAGAGGAGAAGAGAACATAAAGAAGAGTTCTCTTGCAACTTGGATATCAGCTCATCCACAGGGGAACTGGACAGTGGGCAGCATCTCAAGATCCCTGTTCCTGCTCCTATCTCTCAGGTAACACTTCTATATGCAGCCTGGGCCAGAAGAGAGTCTGCACCCTTGAAGGAAAGGACCCCGTCTTGGTAGGATTGATCACCTGCTGCTAAAGAGCTCTTGGGACCTGAATAATCAGCAGTGGGAGCCAGGCAATATTGGTAACAGGCTTTGGGTCAGAGTCAGAAGTGTGCTGGCTTTAGGTGTGGTCCAGCATATTCCCAGCTGTGGTGGCTACAAAGAGAGTCTCCTGCTTAAAGAAAGGAGAGGGAAGAGCAAAGGAAAGACTTGCAACATGGGTGTCAGCTCAGCCACAGTAGGGCAGAGCACCAAGCAGGCTCCCGGGTCCCTGATTCCAGTCCTTGGCTCCTGAATGATGTTTTGGGACCTGCCCTGAGTCAAAATAGAGCTCACTTCACTGAAGGGAGAGACTGAAGACTGGCAGCATTCACCCAAAGCTGACTGAAGTGCCCTTGGGACTTGACCGAACATTGGCAGTATTCTGGAAATACTTGTCATGGGCGTGGGGTGGTGGTGGCCACAGGGGCAAACCCTCTGCACGAGGAAAGGAGAGGAAAGAGTTGGAAGGATTCTGTCTTGCAGCTTGGGTGCCTGCTCAGCCACAGTCGAAGAGAGCATGAAGTAGATTCCTAAGTCTCCCCTGCTCCAGGCCCTTGCTCCAAGACAGTGTCTCTGGACCTGCCTGGGGCTAGGAAAAAGTCATCACACTGTGGAAGACAGTGTGGTGATTCCTCAAGGATCTAGAACTAGAAACACCATTTGACCCAGCAATCCCATTACTGGGTATATACCCAAAGAATTATAGATCATTCTGTTATAAGGACACATGCACCTGTATGTGTACTGCAGCCCTGTTCACAATAACAAACACTTGGAACCAACCCAAATGCCCATCAAGGGTAGACTGGATAATAAAAAATGTGGCACACATACACCATGGAATACTATACAGCTATAAAAATGAATGAGATCATGTCATTTACAAAATTAGACCAGTTATGTTAAAATTTAAATATTAAATAAGCTATCAAATTAAGTAGTTCTGCTATAGTTATCTAAATATAAGTATAAGGTAGCTCTCAAAGGCCTGAGATTAAGAACTGAGGATAAGCAGCACTGACTGGGAGTTAAGTCTAGGTGGTGGAATCTGCACACTGGACTGTATGCTAGCTAGTGTCACTGACTGTTACAGGGTGGTCATACAGAAAGTGGTGAGATAGAAAACTAAGAACTGCAAATGTTCTTTTTGAAATGGAATCTTTCAATTCTGGATTGTATGGAGGCTATAGTAAAAGATGTCATTTAAGGAAGCTTAGCTATACACCAAAATATGGCCGCAATAACTTCCTCCTCATCCAAGAAGGTTGATATTCTGAATTGTTTTGTTTTGCTTTCTATTGTGATGCAAAGTCGTGGACAAATTCATATTGTTTTCTTGGCCTTCGTTCCCCATTATTCCGAAGTCAGGTGAATCACTGCAGTTTATCTCATCTTTATTTTGTGTCACGAGGTCTGAAATGATAGTAGTGTCAAAAAAAGACTTGTGACCGCACAGGAGGAATTGTGGCTGAAGAACTTTACTGTGAACCCAGATTTATTACAGGGTATGTCCTAGGATTCCATGAAAATAGGAATGCAGTCTTTAAAAATACATCAGTGCTCCTTGAATCCATATGATGGTGGGATTAATGCAGATGGCTCATACTGCAGACTACAAATAGCTTGTTTGAAAGAAGCACACACACGTGAACTAACGGAGCCCTGTAGGGTCAGGAAAAAGGTGAAAACAGGAAGTTCCCTGAATTTCTCCTTCTGAAGCACCTTTTGAAGTATAAAGATAACATAGATAAGCTTTCCTCTCAAATAATGGCCATTTCACACAAATCTGGAGAGATCAGATAAATGAGGTGGGGGTGTTGAACAGTGGAAAAAATGTTAACTCAACTTTTCCTTTTTTGAAAAGAACAAAAAACATAGCAGCGATTGTTTGATTGAAATGTACTGTGTGTAATTGAAATAAAATAAGACCTTTAAGATTAACATAACTTACCCTTAAATAAGCTGCTACATGCAGAGTGAAGAAGTCACTAAACATATCTTTTTAAAGTATCTATTTATACAACTGTCCTTCCTATTTATGACAGTTTGAAACTGTTGCACTCTAATATGGTATTTATTCTATTCTAAGAATTAACATGAAGATAAGACTTGAAGCATGAAAAACAAACACAATGCCTGCAAATGCCGAAATGCTTGGTCACTGGTCCCAAGAAGGCTCTGAGAATGTTTTTGCATGTAGAAATAGATGATATGTTTCTGTCTCGCATTTAAAAGTTACCCTTTCCATCATAATAAAGTTGATAAACTTTGCACTGCTGTTTCAATGAGCAATTGATCTTCCCATGTAAGGCAAACATAAGAAATCTATTCGTTCTAAATTTAGATGTAACTCTGCAGTAAGAATGATGAAGACAAAATTTCTCCTTGAATATAATAATAATTTAAAGCCTAATTTGCTGAACTACGGTCTTCAAACCAGATTTTTTAAAGTAAAGTTTCCATTATAATTTTTTCAAAAGTGTGAAGATTTTGATTCACATGAAAAATATTGAAGTGTGTAACACAAATATGTGGATTTTTAGTTGACTCTCTTTGAATGTGATAGATGTGACTATTATTTTCTACAATAGGAAGTGTTATATAATACAATCACTTGATTTTTAAAACAGTTATTCTTGAGAAGGTTAAACAACTGAATTATCTCCCTGTATTTTACAGATTTCTTTTAAAAAGTCACTCCTTAGATTTAATATCTAAATATAATTGAAAAGAAAAAAAATATTCAAAGGGAAATGTCAAACACATAATAGGGGAGCTAAAAATAAAGCCTATTGAAGAAAGAAATTTTTTATATTATTACAAATTTTCTGCAGAAGCCTATTCTTTAACCTAAGGTATTTTATTTAAATTGCCATATACTGTGGTCTTGCTTGTAGCCAATTATATGAAGATACATTTTAAACTTCCCTCTGAGAACCTATTTACCAAAATTCATAATGCTGTAAATGCAAAGTATCCAAGATTAAATCCTGAAAGAAAAAAATAAAAGGCCTTAATGGGGACAATAAATTGGTGAAATGTAAATCAGTGAAAGTGTAAATGTAAATCAGTGAAGGCGAAAATGTAAATCAATGAAAGTATAGACTGAGGTAGTAGTCGTGTACCAATGTTGATTTCTTAGTCATGATGACGTGCCATGGTATTGTAAGATGTTATCTTTGGGGGGGACTGGATGAGGACTGTATTGGAACTCTGTACTATCTTTACAACTTTTCAGGAAGTCTAAAATTATTCCAATATAAAATGTTTATTAAAAATCCCAATACTTCAATCCTATATTTCTATACAACCATTGTAGAAATTGCAATTATTCGTGTGTATACGCTTTCTTTGAGTTTTATAATTTGTAGTAAATATAACATTAATTGCAATTAAAAGCAATTCGTAATATTTTCTCCCAAAAAAATTGTTAAAAATAAGGATTTATTCTTGTCCTGCTAAATTGTGCCACTATGGTGATAGAAATGTAGACGAGTTCACTAGTTATGAGGAGCCATTTTTATACTTTGATTTGTTTAGCAGATAGTATTTTATATTTAATGTATTTTAGAATATTTTTGAATTCATAATAGTGCAATCCATTACAAGCTTAAAAAGGGGAAAAAATTCTACATGAAAACAGGTTATTCCATACCTCAGATTCTAGAATAAGGATAATCACTTTCAATACATCACAGCTCCATAAAGTATCACATAGAATGTTTGACTCACATAATGAAAATAACTTATGGTAGTTTCTGTTTTAAAATCAAATATCGCTACCACAGAATGGTATATATACCACTTCCACACACCAAACAAATAAAAGACCAGCAATATTTGTCACAGATAATATGCTCTATTTACCAGATGTTAAAGAATGAAATTCATTACATGGATTCTGAATTGATTATAACCCTCATGCTTTAAACTCACTGGCTGGCAGTAAACAGATGAAGATTTAAATGTTCAGTGAATCCACAGCCAGAATTCTTAAGGGACATGTTAACTTTTACTGACTCTATTTCCAAATTTAAAGGATAACTGCCTGACACTTACTTAAGATGAGGACCGGGAGACATCAGATATCAGCTGAAAGTTTGAGGAACTAGGAGATTATTGTGAGTATTTAAACTGCCATGCCAAAGATTGGTGATCGCATAGTGAGGTCACCAACAAAAGCAGAAATAACTTTGGGAAGGGGAGTAAAGAACGAAGTTCACCTCAGCTTGATATTGGTCAGGGCCAGTTCAAAGCAGAGGAGATAAGAAAAACACATCTCTGTCCCCACTGTATGATAAAAACCAGGCCAATTAAGAAATTATTCTAATACAGGTCAAATATTCCTTATTTGAAGTGCTTGGAACCAGAAGGATTTGAGATTTCATTTTTTTAAAAATTATTTTAGAATACTTTCATCTAAATAATGAGATACCTTGGGGGTAGAACCCAAATTTAAACATGAAATTCATTTACATTTTAGATATACTTCATATACAAAGTATGAAGGTGATTTTCTATAACATCTTTAGCAGTTTTGTGTGTGAAACAAAGTTTGTGTACATTGAGCCACCGGAAAGCAAAGTGTCACTATCTTGGCCACCTGTGTAGATGTCTGTGGTTATTTGGCATCACCATTATTCCTGACTTTGAATTTAAATACTACCAATAAGCAATCATCTTCTCATACTTACTTACTTACACATAAATAGTTAACAGTAAAATATATGCCATACCTACCAGACGCGGTGGCTCACGCCTGTAATTCCAGTATTTTGGGAAGCCGAATTGGGTGGATCACCTGAAGTCAGGAGTTTGAGACCAGCTTGGCCAACATAGTGAAGTGCTGTATTTACTAAAAACACAAAATTAGCTGGGAGGGGTGGCAGGTGCCTATAATCCCAGCTAGTTGAGAGGCTGAGGCAGGAGAATCGCTTGAACCCAGGGAGGCAGAGGTTGCAGTGAGCCGAGATCACATCATCGCACTCCAGCCTAATCAACAATAGCAAAACTCCATCTCAACAACAATAAAAAGTGTCATGGCATTAAAACAGAATAACGAGTTCAGGGAACTCAGCCGCATAGTAGCCTCACCAGAACACCTGGATCAAGGGCCAGACAAGAGCAACAGCAAACGACGCAGGCTTCCAGTCTCCACCTACGATGCTGTTATAATTCAAAGGCTGCCTTTTTATTTATTAATTTGGGGGAGAAGAAACATCAGAAGCAGTTGAGGGGCTGGGAAGTGGGTCCTCTAGGGATGAGGAGGTGTTCTGCTGGATGGCTTTTTGAAACATTTCCTCAAGACATCTGCCTCATCGACAGTGTATTTTGTCTTAGAAGTCTCTCTTTGATTTTATAATCAGACACGATTTCTTGTTCTGTTCTGATTACAAACTTGGGCAGTCCTTCAATAGGCCTATCACATATCACCATGTCGTCCACAGGCACTTTTTCTGCAGTTAATGCCATCTTCGTCATCACTATGATCACAATCTCCTTGATTCAGAACCATTTGTTAAAGAATGAACAACTGGAGCTTCACTATGGATGTTAACAACTTCTTCAATAGCTGCTTCTTTCAGCTTATGAAAGAAGAGCTTTCAGCCTACGAAGAACTCTGAAGGTAGGTTTTTTGCGTATGTAAGAAGATAAAGCATTTTTTTCTCGTTTGACATACAGAATTCTTCAGAGTCACCATCTTCTTCATCATCAGCACTGAACACAAGTGCAGGCCAGAGGTTGTGCCAGGCATCCACGACTGTGTCTTTAGTCACTGTATTCCAAGCATCGACACAGCATATAATAGCATCCCTCATGCTAAACCCCTTTGGGAACCTTCCACACTCACACCTCTCCTTACTGCTGCTAGCGCGCTGTTCAAGAAAGAGTTTTAATATTTATGGATCCAAGGATACAGTGATCACATGGCTGAATAATGAAGCCACATTTGGGGAAAAGCACCTGGCATAAACATTATTTTTGATGAGCTATTCCGCTGAAGGATGAACAGAACAGTTGTCAAGGAATAACAAAATCTGGAAATCTGGCAGTCGTCCAGTCCTGCTTCCCTGCAGTAAGCATGAGCCACTGATATAAAATGTTTGTAAAACCAATCCTAAAATATTTCCCTGGTGATCCACGCCTTTTCGTTAGCATAACACAGTAATGGACTGGTAAGAAATTCACTTCTCACAGACAGCAAGGAGGCAAACTTTTGCCTATCACAGCCAATTTACATACATCTGTGTGCCTGCTGCATGAGCACATTCCCACGCAGTTAGTGTTTTTGACATCCTTAATGCCTGTAGGGTTGTCCCATCAGATGCAGCCAGTGTTTGGGGCAATAACACTGAAACATGGATGTTTCCTCAGCATTATAGACTTGTTCTGGTGTCAGATTTTTATCAGTGGTGATGTTGGCAAAGCTGGTAATGATTTGCTCCACTGCTTTGTGATGAGCAGGTGCTTTGTCACCACAAATGATTAAACATTTAATGTCATGTCTTTTCTAAAATTTCAGCCACCATCCTGTTGAATATTTAGTTTTCTTCCATTTTCAGTTCTTCGTGATAGGCCTTTGCTTGTTTCATGATCAGCAAAGAATTAAGTGGCCTGTGTTCACTTCAGTGCTAACAGATCAACTGTTTCAATAAATTATCGAGGTCTTCATTTTCAGCTTTATGTAGTGTTTTCCCTGTTTTTCATCATTTCCATTCATCGCTGTCAACAAAGAATGTCAACAGTTTATGTTTCTGTTCCTTCAGGTCCTATAAGGTGGCCATTCCAACACCAAACTATTCTGTAAGTCGTTTCACACACCCTGTTGTCCAGTTTCTCCAACGGCTTGCCTCTCCATGCTGTAGATCAACATAAATGCTTCTCCCTTGTTATATCACCGTTCCCTATAGGGATATCTTCAGGCCTCTTTGATATTTTCCACAATATTATTACACTGCAGAGCAGAAAACAGGCAAAAAAACAAAAACAAAACAAAACAAAAACCCACAGTGAGTATGGTAGATAGGTCTTAGTTCCATCGGGAACCTGCCGTCAGTCATCCTGCTTGCACATGTGCCATTTTATTACTCTTTGCGGGTGCACTTGCCTGGGAGAACTTGGTCATACAAGGAAAAGACACATCATATGGGAAGGGGCGTTGGAGGGTGTCTTTTCCCTTGTGGATGCTCTGTAAACGGTGTGCTGTGCACCTGCTTTTTGGCTGTGTCCTATCACAAGGTCAGGTGTGGAATTTTCCAATCATGATATTATGTTAGCATCCAAAAAACTTTACACTTCGGAGTATTTCAGATTTCATATTTTTGCGATGGGGTGCTCAACCTGTGCAATGTAGCTGAGCAAAGAATGAAGAGGGGTACATGGGGTTCAGTGAAGATAAGCTTGAGAGGCAGGAGCCTGCGGAAGATTCTGTTGCAGGTGCCGCTGTGCAGGTCTTGGGCTCCAGAGCAGCACAGACTTCAGTCTTTCCATTGCTACACGGCATCAGCAGTATCTATTGCCATCCAGTGTCCAGAAAGTGCTCAGTGAATACTTCGTGAATTAAGTTGGATTGAACATTTGTTCATTCCAATAACATAGAGAGACTATCATGTACTACCTTAGTGAAAAGGATCTATCACTATATTAATGCATGTCCTGGAGTTTTTATTGTAGTGGAGAGAAAAATAAGGAAGACACGAACGAATAAATATAAAGCATGCTAAATAATGGAAGGGACTCCTGTAAAAAAGCCAAGTAGGATGAGAGAGATAAGAAGGAGTAGAGGGAGCTGCTTTTAGGTATTGGGTGGTTAGATCAAGACTGACTGACAATATTTGACTAGAGATTTGGAGAAAGTAAAGACTTCCTTGGGGAGTAACTCCCAGCCAGACTGAAAAGAAAATACAATAGGCCTGAAATGGGACTTGAGCCTGTCTGTTGAGGTGAATGTATAAGCTAGAAGTGGGGAAATTTTAAGTAAGTCAGAGGCGTTGCAGTGCTTTGCTCAACAGAGTCCCTTTTGAGAACAAAGTTAGAGACCAGAATATTAGTTGGAAAGGAAAGACAGTAGGGGAGTCTGGCCAGCGTGAAAGAATTTGACATGCTCAAGCATTGCCGGTTACAGCACAGAGATCACACCATTCAGGAGGTTAGAGGGAGTCTGGCCAGGCCCACTGGCTCACCCCTGTAATCCCAGCATTTTGAGAGGCCGAGGCGGGCAGATGGCTTGGGGCCAGAAGTTCGAGACCGAAACCCCATCTCTACTAAAAATATAAAAATTAACTGGGCGTGGTGGCATGTCCCTGTAGTCCCAGCTACTCAGGAGGCTGAGGCAGGAGAATCACTTGAACCTGGGAGATGGAGGCTGCCGTGAGCCGAGACTGCACCACTGCACCCCAGCCTGGGCAACAGAGCGAGACTCCACCTCAAAAATAAATAAATAAATAAATAAATAAATAAATAAGGAGTCAGGAAAACCTCTCCGAAGGCAACTGGATCCACGAAGGTGGGACCCAGACATTGTTAAAGGCAGAAGGAACTCTGTTCTGAGTGGAACTGAAGAAAGCCTTACAATGTGTGTTGAATGATCGGATGAGGGGTGTGAGGGACATAAACTGAAGGTTGCTGCCAAGCGTTTATTTGACCAGCTGGAACAGGAAATTTCCATTTACTATGATGGCAAAGACAGGTGGGAGGGAAGAGCAGGTTTGGAGCTGTCAAATAGGCAATTTGGAAATCAGAGCAGAGGTATGGGCTATGATTTAAATGAGAGAGTAACATTGTATGGAGAGCCAAGAGTCTTAATTTGTGTACTCTAGAAAGAAAGAAGAGGGAAATATTATGTGCTAATACTTTTTATTTGGTAGGTGACACCCCAGGGCAGCAAAAGGAGAAAACAGTGAGGAGTGAGACAAGGAAGGGTGGGGAGCACTGTAATGAGAAAGCACCCAGGGAGTGTGCGCCCCATCCTGGGACTCCTTACAGAGAAGAGAGCTTGAGGAAGTTCCACCCCTTCTTTGTGAAGCTCATATGGTGAAGGAGGAACAAGCAAAGAAAACTCCACAAGAATAGCCAGCCAGAGAAGAGCCAGGAGCAAGTGGTGTTCCATTAGAATGAAGGATAACGTGGATAGCTCAAGTGCAATGGAAATTAAGAGAATGGGTGGAAAATAAGAAACAATGATAAAAGCAGAAAGTAACAAAGAGCTTTTCTAGGACACATTATCACTCTAAGGTGCCTCACTCTTTTCCTTCTTAAGCAACAAATTATTTATCAGAAGCATAAATCTTGCCAATCTGCAGTTTATTCAAAACAGTTTTTAAAAATTCTAAGTTTCTTTCTAAATATTTATCTGTGAATGCTCATTTTCCACAAACATGCAAGCAACTTTCAAACAGTTAAAACACAGTTTATGTTACACATAAGTCATGTTTATCTAGGAATCTAAGAAGAAATCGATTGTCACAGCTAACTTCCTAAACTCATAGAAATATTCAATTGTTAAAAACATACACTGACACAGGAAAATTTCTGAAAGACTTTACGTGATAACCATAAAACAACAATTGACAAACTTGACTTTAAAATATTATATGCAAGATATCCACCTGTAAAAATAAGTACATAAGAAATTAAACTTTCATCTCCTAATAATCCCAGTTAAAATATAACTGTATTTCTTTTTTGCTTTTTGAGCATATTCTGCGTTTTAGAATTTAAAATCGTTCAGAAGTGGACAGTTCTTTTAGACCTGGAGAGCCCATGGACCTTCAAAAATCACAGAAAGTTGTGAATTCGTGTGAAGCCAGGAGAGATTCCTAATTAATACATTCATGTCAACTTGTGTATCTTTTTCTCTTTGAAATCCACTGAAAGTAGATGCTCAATATAAATTTTAATTGATATCCCCCTCTATCCATTTTCTGAGGCTACCATAGCAAATTACTACAAACTTGTCAGGTTAAAACAACAGAAATATATTCTTTCACAGTTCAAGAGGCCAGAAGACCAAAATTGAAGTATTGGCAGAGCTGATTCCTTGTGGAAGTGCTGACAACAAGTCTACCCCATGTCTCGCTCCTTCGGTGAGTACTGGCGATACTGGCATTCCTTAGCTTGGTCCTGCTCTCCTCTCTTGGCCTCATCCTCCTATGGCCTTCCTGTCAGAGTCACTGTCCTTTTCTTTGCTGTCCTCTCTAAGAACACTCGTCACTGGATTGAGGGTCCATTCATCGCTGGATTGAAGGTCTACTTCATTCTAGGATAATCTCATCTCAAACCTTTAATTACCTCTGTAAAGGCCCTTGTTCTAAATGAGGTCACATTCTGTGGTTCCTGGTGGACTGGAATTTTGCAGGGGACACTATTTGACCCACTACAGCTCCCACCAATATGCATTCTTAGTTTGTGGTAAATTTTGGTAGCTTCTTTTCCTCCATTAATAATTGCCTACACTTCTTTCTTAATCCTCCTTGACTGGTGTTATTTATATGTGGGGCTTATTAGGTAGATAGATTTAAAACAATAATATGTTTTTGAAAATGACTTTCTTATGACTAGGAGAAGTCTTAGCAAGTGTATAGGTAGTGAATAGCAATCCATTAGTATGTATAATTGTTTTAATTAACATAGCATTTTCTTATGAATTTCTCAACCAATTATTTATTGTACTATTTCTCAATTTTATTAGCATAATATTTGGTTTGTAGTAAATGAATAGATAAAAGAGTGTGCTGTTTATTTTGGGTAATGTATGCAGAATGCACTGAGTAGGTTGAATTGTGATTAGTATGTACAAGAGCACATTGAACATTTAAAAAGTCTGAACTGGAAAAATTGTGTACTGGAGTATAGAATGAAAATCATTTAAAGTTGAAATCCAACCTCATTTTAACATTAACAGTAAAATGATGCTAAATTTCTGACCAGGACTTAAAGCATCATTGATTACAAGTTTGCTTCTCTGGAATTAGGAATATTCCATTTTACTAAAAGTAACTCCCATGTTGGAAATAAATTACAGAATTTACAGTTTTATAAATTCACATCAGAAACGAATGTTTTCTCTTCTATGTTAAGAAAAATGCCAATTCCTCTTTTTTCAGATCAATGTCATAAAAGCTATTAAATATTCATATACTTATCTAAGCACAATTCACAATAGTAAAGATATGGAATCAACCTAAGTGTTCATGAATAGATGATTGGATAAAGAAAATGTGTTACACACACACACTGGAATATTATGCAGCTATAAAGAAGAATTAGAGAAATGCACATCAAAACTACATTGAGATACCATCTCACATCAGTTAGAATGAGAATCATTAAAAAATCTGGAGACAACAGATACTAGAGAGGATCTGGAGAAATAGGAACACTTTTACACTGTTGGGAGTGTAAAATAGTTCAACCATTGTGGAAGACTGGCAATTCCTCAAGGATCTAGAAATAGAAATACCATTTGACCCAGCAATCCCATTACTGGGTATATACCTAAAGGATTATAAAACACTCAATTGTAAAGACACATGCACACATATATTTATTGTGGCACTGTTTACAATAGCAAAGACTTGGAACCAACCCAAATGCCCATCAATGATAGACTGGATAAAGAAAATGCTGACACAAGAACAGGAAACCAAACAGGGCATGTTCTCTCTCATAAGTGGGTGTTGAACAATGAGACCACATGGACACAGGGAGGGGAACATCACAAACCAGGGCCTGAGAGGGGATTGGGGGTGGCTAGGAGAGGGATGGCTGGGGGTGAGGGCATTGGGTAGGGGTAACATTAGGAGGAATACCTAAGGTAGATGATGGGGGGATGGATGCAGCAAACAGTCATGCCATGTGTATACCTACGTAACAAACTTGCACATTCTGCACATGTACCCCAGAACTTAAAGTATAATAATTAAAAAAAAAAGAAGAAGAATGAAATCACGTCTTTTGTAAAAGCAACATGGATGGAACTGGAGGCAATTCTCTTAAGTGAAACAACTCAGAAATAGAAAGTCAAAAGTCACATGATCTTACTGCTAAGTGGGAGCTACATAATGTGTACACTTGGACTAGAATGTGGAATAATCAACACTGGAGAATCAGAAGGTGGGAGGGTAAGGAATGATAAGTTACTTAATAGATACAATGCTCATTATTATGGTGATGGCAATGGTTATGCTAAAAGATCCAACTTCACCACTACACAATATATCCATGTAACAAAACTATATTTGTATCCATCAAATTCATACAAATAAGAAACATATTTGATGTTTCATGTGATTTACTTTGGGGAAATGTAGTCTATGGTATCTAAATATTCTGAAGGTTTCATTGATACTCAACCCCTTTAAATGTTGAATTCATTCATAGCAATGTAAACTCAAGTAATTTAATCAGAAGACTGCTCTGTAGGTTCCTGAAAGTTTTACCAATAGAAAGAATAAACATGATTAGACCTAAACCTTTTCTTAAGGAAAGTAGCTATTAGATATGCTTGATGCATTTTTAAATTCTTAAAATATATTAATTTCAGTAATTCTTAGTTTCAGTCAAAATTTACATTATAATCTTAATAATTATTGTCAATGTCCCATGTACCATATGGTGTATTACTATAAACCTGAGGAGATTACTGAATTTAATTATCAATATTTATATAGTAGCATTTTAACAAAAGCTCAGAGAGTGGTAAAGTGCCTATTATGGTTAAAGATAAAGAACATAAAATAGGTTTGATGCATATTCTGATAAGGTCTATTATGTTTTTAGGCCTATACCATTTCCATAGTTACAGCATGAGGCTCAAAATCACCTCTTTAGCTTTAATATGCTAAAGGATAACTATATTTGTGGCAAAGTATAACTTTTGATGAATAAACGCTCATATAAGTACAACTTTTATTTTACTAACAAACTATATAAATCATGAACTCATGTGCAGGAATTTTTGGCACTAAATAGAAATAATAATGCTTCATGTTTTAGGAATTACTATTAAAGCAAACTAAAAGGAGAAAAAATAAATAAAACAATTTTTAGCTCAGTTGATTTTACCTTATTCCAACTACATAATTTCATTTTTATTTATGTTACTATAAGACACTCGTTTATTTATCCAAATCAGTGCTTGAATATTAGCATACAATTTGTAATCTCTTACATCAACTGAGACCTACTGTGTCTTTAAAACACTGAGCATTTGACAGAAGTTCTTTGAATGTTGGTCCTTTTTTCCCTCCTCTCCCACAGCTCAAATCTCTGGGTAGAGCTGAAATGTCCTCCGCTCTAGCTTCATCATTTAATTCTATATTTGTCATGATTAAGTCACTTTGCTTTTCCAGTCTTAACTTTCCTCACTGAAAATTTGGGGAAGACAGAGAAAAGTGCTTGGCCTCTCCCCAGCAAAGACATGAAGACGAATAAAATAGGATGTGGTAGAAATGAATGAAAATGCACCTACAAAGAATATTTTATGCTTTTCAAAACAATGATCATAGTATATATCAGATTATTTTAATTAATTCTTCATTTCAAGAGGCATGTATAAATATCGCAAGCAAAGGTAAAGAAACATCTTGGTCTAAAAACCAATTGCTAAGAATTTTTACGTTGAACTTTTTGATTCCCATTTTGCTGATGCAGGTTCAAAATAATAAAATAAATACATTTGCAGCAGTTAAAGGCTTTATTGAATAACTGAATCAGCCAACTCTTCACCAACCATCTTCTACCTATGCCTGCCAGAAATTTTCTCAGTGCTTTAGAGGCTAACAACTAATACACAGCAGTCATCTGTTGCACGGCAAAGCTGTATAAGCAGATTCAATGTGATTGTTCTTTAATGAAAAAGAAATATGGTCTCTATATGCTGCTTGAATTCTCCTGGGGTAAAGAGATTTTGTTCTCAATTTAAAACCAAATGCCATCATCAATATCCCTTGGAAATTCCACTTAATTAAAATCCTTTAGTCATAAAACCTGCCAAATAAAAACTTGGTTAGGCTTTTCAATTAACTGCATTTAATTAGAATTCTATAATATGGAGTATATCTGCTTGTGTAGCTTATCCTCATCAAAGAGATTGTAGTTTGATCAAAATAAAGAAAACACTTAAAACATAATGGATATCAGTAGGATAAAATGTTCTTCCAAATTAATTCCTCATCTGGCTGACACACACAACAAGAGGAAAAAGTCTCACACTCTTGTTTAGTCTGTGTCCTGGATGCATTCTCATGACTGCAGCCTGCTGCAGCCGAACGCCTATATACCTGCAGCCATACGGTTATGGCTCAGAACACAGGGCAGCCTGGTTTCTGCATCCTTCTCAAACCCATTTCTAGCCCATTCCTGTGGCACTGACCTAAAAAAGGAAAAGTTAAAACCAAGAAAAATCAAAGTAACTTCCATGTAAGTCACATAATTTATGAATTGTGTTTTCTACAGTCCAAAGAGACAAAAACAAACAAATAAAACTCTACCAGCAGTTCAATAACAATGTAACAAGACACTGCCCCAATGTTTAAAAAGAAAGAAAAATCTTATGCTATTTGGAAAGTTACGTGATCAAGTTCTGTCATCACACTTCTCTCGGAAGTCAGGGTAATCAGTTCAGGTACGCTGGCGATTCTGATGCAGGGACGTTGTCTCCAGGTGAAAGCACACTGCTCTCTGTGCAAATCGGCTATGAGGAAACATGGAAATGGAATGGCCAAGACATTTCATATTTATAACCATAGACTGGTATTTACATATTTGGAAACGTTTTATGTTCGTAATAATCTTGATTTTTCTTTAGAGTGAGAGCATTGCTTTTTGTTGTTCAAATTAAAGATAATGGGAAGAATAGGATTATATCATTGAGATGTGAAGGCTTCAAAGTTGTGTTTGATCTCACTATGGACAATCAGGCAAATTGGGAAATTTGGCAGAAAGAGGAAACAAGCTCACGGCTTGACCTAGGTCAGAGGAAGGACAAGAAGTGCAGACTCCGACAGCATAAGAGTGTTCGCTGCTGTGACTTAACAACACACGTTGCTGCTTTGACTTTTGAATAGGAAAACCATTCTTGGCTCATTGGTCATCCAATAATAAGCCAGAGACCTATGGCTGTAGTTATCTTATCCCAATTTAGATCCTTAATGTTGGTGCTAACTTCTGTCATCCCTACTGCCCCAATGCTGTATACTTCTGATTACCTATCTTGACGTAAATATTTATCTATTTGCCTGCTTTTGATTTCTTTATATTATTTATTCAACTGAATTAAATATATTTTAAATGTTTCTGTTGAAGTAATACTAACTGCTATATCATAAAATTAGAACAGAAGTTTATGAATTACTCCAGTCCAACTGGTGACCATTATAAGTTGGTTCCCTTTTTTTTTTTTGAAAGCAGAGCTGAGATCCGGTGTGATGTGGGAGATATTTATTAGGGATCAATGGCTATCAGTGCCAGAGAGAAGATGGTAAACCAGATTTCTCAGAAACGAAGGCAAAGTGCAATGTGAGTTCAACAAGCCTGGGGACCAGCTGGAGCATAGCCAGCTAGACAGAGTTGTCCTGTGCAGGCTTGAAATGGCCGAGCCTTTATAACCTGGCTTTGATTATTTATTGGGTGTGGGCTACACCAGGAGAGGCAACTCACTGCTGCTGAGGCAAAATCCCAAAGGAAGTATTAGCTGGATATCGTCTGCTGATTTTATCCTCTTTTCTGTTGGAACAGAGACTAATGTATTTGACCAATCGGTGCTACCACTGGCATGCAACTGTGTCCTATGTGTCTGCTTCAGCCATTGGGGTTAATATTTAGCTGGGTCCACAGCAGCGCACTCTCACCGTCCAGGATCCACCATTTGGCTACAGGACCAGATGGTCAATTAAACCAAAATATGTTGGGAGTCCTGAATCATTTAAATCAGGGTGGCAGAATTTTTTCTGTAAAAATAAATAAAAGAGGACATATTTAAGGCTCTGGGAACCACATATGGTGATATATTCCTTGTTTGTTGGTTTTTACAAAATTTCTGAAGTGTCAAAATCATTCTTCGCTTATCAGTCACACAATAACAGATCATAGACTCACAGTCATAGTTAGTTTTCCCAGGATTTAGATCCTGAAGATCAGTGCTGACTTCGGCATCCCTATGACCACAATGCAGTATTGTTTTATTTGCTCTCTTGGCTGAGAGTGGAGGGGAGTTTCACAGACTTCTGCTTGGACCACCCTCAATAACAGCCATTTGTTATCTGGCTCCCATGTGCCTCCATTCTAACTGGGGCCATGATTAAGCTTAGTATCTGCAGATTGCAATGTCGACATGGGCCTTGTGTCCAGCACACCTCACAATACTTGTTACTAGTTTTATTATTTTCCAGTATTAGGGGTTGAATTTTGGTCCTCCACAGAATTAACATGTTAAAGTCCTAATCCAGGCACTGTAGATTTTGACCTTATTTAGAAACAGGGTCATAGCAGATGACCTGTAGTTTAGACAACATCATACTGATGTAGGGTGGGCCCTTAAACCAATATGACTGTGTCTTTATAAAAAGTGGAAACTTGGACACAATTACACACACTAAGATAGCCCAGTGCAAAGATGAAGGCAGAGATGTGGGTGATGCTTCTATTATACAAACCGAGGAGCACTCAAGACTGCAGTGGCCACCAGAAGCAGACAAGAGCCCTACAGCAACAGATTCTCCTTTGCAGTCCTCAGGAGGAACTGACCCACACACCTTGATTTCGGACTTCTGGCCTCTAGAACTGTGAGACAATACATTTCTGTGGTTTTTTTTTTTTTTCCTCACCCATGGACTTGGTCACTTACATTTCTGTAGTTTAAATCATCTGGTTTGTAGTTCTTTGTTACAGCAACTCTAGCAAAGTAACAAGCTGAGTACACATTCACCCAAGGAAATGGCTATGACTCCCGGGCAAGGCCTGGGGACTCCTCACCGAGCACACTGGCTGTGATGTGTGGTTGAGTCCTTCACCCTGGGAACATGGCCTCCCCTGCAGTCAGTGGGTTCCAGTTCAGAAAACTGGCCCAGATCCAGAAATCAAGCAAAGGATGTTGACACTTTTGAGCTACTGCCTTCAGGATTTTGGTCATATCGCGCTGATTTCTCCTGATTGTACAAGCTCACAGCACCCTGCTGGCTTTCTATCCACGCTGTTTTCAGGGCTGCTGTGTTCAATTATCTCCACGACTTTCAGTGGATCAGCTTTTTTTTTTTTTTACTACTGTCCTCCCCACCCATTATTATCATTGTGACCTTCCAACCACCTGGTCTCTACTGTTTTAGAGACTCCTTGTTCCCACCACCATCAGTTTGCTTAATTCTGTAATGACATTTCTTATCATCCGCATTGGTATGAAGAAGAGACATAATAAACATTCAGATACTGATGCTCTTGCCAGCAGCTCATTCCATATAATACAGTTATCCTGCAGGCTTTCTTGTGTATCATAACCATCTGCAGCTCTTCCATCTTTACAGTATCCACCCCCGCATTTTAGCTTTTCCATCCCTTCTTCCGGTATCTTCTAGGCAATTTTGACCCTTCAACTTCACTTAGAGCCACAGATGCAAGGTACTAAGAGGGGTGGAACGTCATCAGAACTGAAAAGATGAGAATTAATTAGGTTTACACATGTAAATGTACCCTGTCATTCCCCATCTTTATGCAAATAATTTTGCATCCCTGTGTCTATTTCCTTCCCATTGCCCAGACTTTATGCACAGAATTTTGCGTGCCTGATGTGTAGCTCCTTCCTATTGCCCAGACGTGAAATTTAAGGTTTCATCCCTGGGGAAATTAAAATCTCTTCTACAAAAGCAATCCAGTCTGAAATTTGGTTATTTCTCAGAATATTTACATCTATCTTTTTTCCAATAATTCTAGAACAAATCTGACCATAGACAAACCTTGTAAATGTACCCAGATGTCCTACTATCTTTTTCTCATCTTATTCATAGAAATGTAAAACAAACCACAAGCAAACAAATACACAAGGAAGTTTCCAACTTAAACTACATACTGAGATACTGTAGTTAGAGGAAGAAAACTAAAATGTAACAAGAGCATTCTCACCAAATTTCATGTAATCTGGAATAATGAGAGCAGTTTGAGCACTTTTAAAAACTGTAATTACACAAAGTCCAGTCATATTTTTTATTTAATATTATTGTACCTTAACTCTAAATTGTTTCAAAATATTGTGAAAAATGTAATTTTAATTTATAATTTTATATCTCAACAGCCTCTCAATGAAATGAACATCCACTAAAAAATCTTCCACACATGGAAGAACTCAGAAAATGTCTCCCTTTGCAAGCTTTTCCCAGGAAATTGCATGATATTTGTTACAGATAAACAGCAAATTAAACCAAACTTTATTAAATCACATGTATCAATTAGGTCACTTTTAACTCTAAATTACTGAAAACTAAATACAAACTAGCATATGCAGTTCATTATAATCTTCAGTAACATTATCAAAATGGCATGGAAATTCTTTATTTATTTGTGTAGTGTTTGGTTTTCTTGTTTCTGATTTTGTTTTTTGCAACAGTTTCACTCTGTTGCCTAGACTGGAGGGCAGCGGCATGATCTCATCTTACTGCAACCTCTGCCTCCTAGGTTCAAGTGATTCTCCTGCCTCAGTCTCCAAAGTACCCGGCACTACAGGTGTCTGTCACCATGCCTGGCTAATTTTTGTATTTTTAGTAGAGACAGGGTTTTACTATGTTGGTCAAGCTGGTCTCAAACTCCTGACCTCAAGTGATCTGCTCAGCTCGGCCTCCCAAAGTGCTGAGATTACAGGCATGAGCCATTGCACCCACCCTCTTTGTATAGTGCTGATGTTTAGGGGCAAGTTTGGTTTGAATTTGAAGCAATTTCATCTACAATTGATTATTTCCACCTTTTGGCTCACTCTTTTCTCATCCACTTCTTGACTCGATCTGTCTCTTTTAATCTTTGACTGCAAATGAGTGCAACAGACACAACACAGCATCTTCTTGGCTTTATGTTCATGAAGGGCAAGAGCTTCTTTCCCACTGGAAAAAAAAAATCGAACCAAATCAAAACAGTAGTCTGAAGTCTGACTTTTCCTGGCCAAAATGAGTAACTTGGACGAAAACAAGAGAAGGTGTTTTAGCTAGAATAAATAATTTAATTGTTGAAATTCCCCTTCTTGTTATGAAGTTTGGGGCATTTCCATAGAAATTACATTATGCTAAAGTGAGATAAAATAGTTTCCTGGAAAGAAAAAGGAAACCAGCATGGATAGAGCTAGGGAGGAGAAGGAAGCTGGGAGAGCAGCTAATGCCAAACGTGCAATACACATTAGAAACAGAGAACAGCGGATCCATTTGAAAACCAAATGGGTGAATGAAAAGCTCAGGATGTACAGCCCAGCAGCTGGATCAGTCTGGACCTGGGGGACAAAATATTCAGGTGAGAGATCATCAAAAGGAAAAGGAGTACTTTAGAATATCTGCTACATCACGCTCTTTAAAAACAATTTTATTAAAAGAGACTATTGCAATGAGAAACACAGTGTCAAGGTACTTGTCTGTTCTAACGCTGCTAATAAAGACTTACCCAAGACTGGGTAATTTATAAAGGAAATAGGTTTAATGGACTTAACAATTCCACATGGCTGGGGAGGTTGCACAATCATGGTGGACGGTGAAGGGGAAGAAAGACAGGGCGGCAGGCAAGATACTGCATTCAGGGGAGCTCCCCTTTATGAAACCATCAGATCTCATGAGACTTACTCACTGTCACCAGAACAGCAGGGGAAACTCCCTCCCCTGTGATTCAATTACCTCCCACTGGGTGTCAACCAGGACCTTTGGGAATCTGGGGAGCAAACAATTCAAGATGAGATCTGGGTGAAGACACAGCCAAACCATACCAATCAGAAACTCTATTGAAAAGCAGACTTTTTAAGTGAAAGAAATGTCATCATGATGTAGTATTTAACTTTTCAGTGAATACTATTTACATAATCATATTGCTGTCAGTACTAAATATTCATTGCTTGTTTAACTGAATTGCTGTATATCTCACTGAAGGATGAAGCAGGGGAGGCTATGTGTGGTGAAAAATAGCTAAATTCTTGTCCCTCATAGCAAGAAGTAAATAGGTAGTGTCAAAACCTGAGACATCAATATATAGCAATCTGTTTAACTTTAAAGATATGTAACTACCAAAATAAAACCTAAAGGATGACAAATCTATTGACTAAAAGGGAAATAAATATAGGGGAAAAGAAGATGGGGATATTTCAAAAGGCTTTCAGGATTAGTTAATTTTTTATTTTATTTTATTGTGGGACAGTTTTGCTCTGGCCACTAGGCTGAAGTGTAGTGACACAGTCATGGCTCCTGGGCTCAGGTGATCCTCCCATCTCAGCCTCCCAAGTAGCTGCTAATACAGGGGCATGCCACCACACCAGGACAGGTTTTTGTATTTTTTTCTTTTTGGTGGACACTGGGTTTTCACCATGTTTCCCAGGCTTGTTTTGAACTCCTGGGCTCAAGTGATCCTCCTACCTGGGCCTCCCCAAGTTCTAGGATTACGGGTGTGAGCTACCGCAGCACCTGGCCTATGTTTATCTATGATCTTGTATTATATGGATAAAATTAAATATTTTTTAAATGTAAGTGCTAGGTATCTCTCTCTTAATGGAGTCCCAGATCAACTGCAGAATCACAGAGTCTTTCAAGTTAAGAATTATCAAGTGTTATATGAAGTTATATGAAGTTTTAAATAACTGGAATATATTTTTGTTTTTACTTTGTTTTCTGGCCAAAAAATAATTTGGAAACAGAAAGCTGTTTTTCTTCTTGCATTTTGTTTATTCCAAGCTCTCACAATGGACTGGTCTCATCAGTGGTCCGAAGTTTGTTCAGTCCAAATTTTAATATGATGAGATGTTGATATAACAGATTACTAATTGAACACAGAAGATGGAATGGATAAATGGAGTTTTGAGCTGCTGCACTGATGCAGTCCATGCATGACTTGTGTAGTCTGTGAAATGAAATAAACACTCAGTTCTATCATTCATCTTCTCACCAGATATGAGAAATTGTCTCTAGGCAATAGTGACAGAGAAGGAAAATAAAATAGATCAAAATTAGCTCATCTACTTTTCTTCATTTTTACAGTTTAATATACCTGAAATGAAAAAACCCAGCAACTGTAAATGTGAAAGTAGGAAGGTATTATGTCATAAACACGAACGCATTTCTTGAGAGTGAATATAAGAGAGGAAGGAGATTCGCAGCTTGCTCCCATCCTACCCATGTTTCTCCTGAACACACATATGTGCAGGCCTCAGCCTGATTTAGTCCTGACTGGCGAGTTCCACCCCCTTCTCCTCCACCTGTTGTGCTTCTCCAGACACCTGGTCCCTCTCCCAACAAGTCTTTGCAACATGCAACCTTCAGCAGTGACTCTATTTATAACAGTATTTTTACTATTGAAATTTCTTGAAGTGGATGTTTTTTATAAAGGGAAGGAAAGAAGGCTGATGTGAATTCTGGTATTACCAGATGCCATGACTGTACTTGATGTTTTATTTCTCTAATGCATAACTCACTTTTTTATAGGTTTCATGGGTTAGTTCTTTAAGGCATCTATATGTCTGAAATGTTTTTTTTATTACCAAAGGTTGAATTTCAATACAGACAAATCTAAACACAGCCTTTTAAACTGTACAATCAGATTCAATATTTTTGTGTGCATTAGAGAACAATTATGTATTTTATGGAAAAGTAAAATTTGTCTTAAGCAATAGTAGCATATATTATTAACTTACTAAAAATTCCAGAGGTATTTTTGATAGCTCCACAGTTTCATCAACAATCAGAATCTTTCAACCTTTCCATACTGCCATTCTCAGCATATTTTTAGCCTTAAGTTTGTCCTCTCATGTTCAAAGTGACTATGAAACCATCTTTTTATACATCCCCAGGAAATTTGTCTTCATAAATATGAGAATACTTATATTTGCTGTGGGCTTGCCTCTAGGCTGATACTATAATAACAAAAATAAAACAGGCTATCATCTTATGCCTCAAAACTGAGTGTTCTTATCTTTAAAAAGACAATTATTCATCAATCACCAAGACTTGGAGATACTTTATCTCTTGAAATAAGGATATAATGGAATTTCCTTCTTACTTATCTAAAGGATATTTTGGTTAATTCAGTTTTCCAAAGTTGGTTCTTATTTCCAAAATATTTCTGAATGGAAATTATATTAATTGAATATTTGAAGAGTAAATATCACTTCTAAGTCATATTTTATTATAATCCCAGTACTCTTTTCATTCATTTAACCATTAATTCATGCACAGATTAATACAGTCATTTATTTAATTAAACAAGTGATAACTGTGGAAAGGCAACATGATCTAATATTTAAATATATTAATTCTACATCAAAATCACTTTTGCTTTAATCTACTTCTTGGTATATCACTCAATCTCACTGTGCCTAAGTTTTTTCATCTGGAAAATTCGAATAAAATAAACATACCTCACAGGGTTGTTACTTTTATATGTTAAGATACATGAGTTGCTTCTAATAATTCATAGTTTCTAATAATTACTAAATAATTTTAATACAAACAAATAAATATGTGCTATTCAAAAGAAAGATACCGTTTTCATAAATGCTATATGTAGTTATTGCTATATAATTCAAAAGCACAGGAAATAAAAGAAAAATAGAAAAGTGTGACTACACAAACTGAAAACCTGTGCAACAAAAGGAACATTTGATAGAATGAAAAGGCAACCTGTGTATTGGAAGAAAATATTTGTAAACTACATGTCTGATAAGGACCATATATTTTAATATCTAAAATATATAAGGAATGTGTACAATGCAACAGCAAAAAAAAAAAAACAAAACAAAAAAACCCTGCAAATAACCCAATTAAAATGGGCAAATAATTTAAACAGGTATTTTTTTCTTTCTTTTTTTTTTTTCTTAAAAGAAGACATACAAATGGACAACAGGTATATGAAACAGGTAATGATGGTCAACGTCATTAATCACCAGAGAAATTCAAATCAAAAATAGAATAAAATATTGCTTCACACGTGTTAGGCTGGCCATTATATAAAATAGAAAAAAAAAAAACAGAAAATAACAATTGTTGGTGAGGATGTGAAGAAATCAGAACCCCTGTACTCTGTTGGTGGGGATGTAAAATGGTATCTAAGCCAATCAGTATGGAGTTTCCTCAGGAAATTAACAATAGACCTACAGTAGGATGTGGCAATCCCAATGCTGGATATTTGTTTAAAATAATCGAATACAGGATTTCAAAGAGATATTGACACCCCCATGTTCATTGCAATATTATTCACAATGGCCAAAAGGGGGAAACAACCTATATGTGCATGGACATATAAAAGGCAAAAAGCGGATGCAATATACCTACAATGGAATATTATTAAGCCTCATAATTAGGAAATCTTGTCATATGCAACAACTTGAGTGAAACTTGAGGATATTATGCTAATAGAAATAAGCTTGTTATAGAAGGACAAATACTGCATGATTTCACTTGTTTGAGTTATCTTAAGTAATCAAACTCAAAGAAGTAGAAAATAGAACAGTGTCTACCTGAGGCTGTGGAATGAGGAGAAAATGGAAGTCCCCAGTCCATGGGTATAGAGTTTCAGTTATGTGAGGTAAAAATCTTCTAGAGATTTGCTCTACAATATTGTGTTTATAGCAAAAATATTATACCATACACTTCAAAGTTTGTTAAGAAAGTAGATTTGGTGCTTCATATTCCTTGCGTCAGTTAAAAAAAAATTAATTCAAAAAATTCAAACCCAGAAGTACTGGTGAAAAAAAACACCACATAACCCAACAATCAACAGGTTATCTGTATTTTCCATTTTCAGTTGCAACTCTTGGTAGGACGGAACCTAGAGTTTAGGTTCTACATCTGCACAACTTGACTGAGAAGAGATTTCATTAGACAAACATGCTTTAAATAGGGCTATATCAGAATTTCTTTCCTGTGCAAGTAAGGATAAATCTGTGCAAATTAACTTTTTAAAAATTGGACCTATTAAAAACTGAAATTGAAACTATTTTGAAACTAAAAACCCGGGAGTAAGCTTTAGGCACAATTCAATTCAGACGCTGAAATTATTTGGAAGGATTATCTTGTGTTCTGCTTTTCTCTACACTGGTTTTACTCTGCGACGACTCATCATTTCAGGCTTGCTCCTTCCTCTCTGACACCTGTGTGGTCCTGAAAGCCTGCCTGCTTCTTTTCAAGCCAAGCTATATTATTAATATCTCATATGATATAGATTTATAATATAGTAATATAATATATTTTCATAATGAGTAGTTCAAAAGGTCCAATAATGCTCAACAGACCATTTAGGCTACAGTAAAGCCCTAAAATAAACATCCATTTGGCTGCTCTTATATGCAGATACCTAGACCAATGGCCTCGATCTGAATATTTGATAGAAACAGTGTAAATAGTGTCATTATATCTCATTTGCCTGATTCTGTGGCATGTTCAACTCTGATCAGTTACTTTAACCATCAATTTTAATGCATTAGTTGTGTGACCCCAAATCCATGTAACCATGGAGTGAACCCAAGTTTCTACATTGCTTATGGACTAACAATGGGAAGCATGATTCCTCAGAAAAAACGTCAGGGCACTGTTCCTGGAAAACAAGATGAAAGGATATTGAGTGGCAATATCCACAGATGACAAGTGTAGTAGCAACTTATTTCCCTGTTTTGCCCTCTTAGCCCTAACGAGTGAAATCTAATTCAGACAGTTCCTGTTGATCTAAGTATCTGCATTAAATAGGAGCCAAATGGAGGTTCATCTTGGGCTTTATGAATGTAGCTAAATGCTACATTGAGTATTAATGAACCCAAAGGACTATATGCAATGATAATTGTGTATTAACCTACTATCTGTTTCATATGAAATAATACTACAGTAATAACCTATAAAAAATGCCAGTTTTCAACTATGTCCCTTATTTTATTTTTGGCACAGCACTAATATCAACTGCGGTTATCTCATTATGTGATTAGTTTTTGTTTCATCTCTTTCTATAGTGATACTTCAGTCTTTTCAACAGCAGCAAGCACTGCATCTAAATAGTTAGATACATGGGACATATTCAGTAAATATGTGTTGAAGAAATAGATTCTACTCTCTTCCTGATATGCTTTGACACTGTGTCCCCACTCAAATCTCACCTCCAATTGTAATAATCCCCATGTCATGGGAGGAATCAGGTGGAGGTAACTGAATCATGGGGGCGGGATTTTTCCATGATGCTCTGGTGACAGTGAATGAATCTCATGATATCTGATGGTTCTATAAAGGAGAGTTTCCCTGAGCATGACTCCTTGCCTGCCACCATGTAACACGTACCTTTGATCTTCCTTTGCTTTCGGCCACGATTGTGAGGCCTCCTCAGCCACGTGGAAGTGTGAGTCTATTACACCTCTTTCCTTCATAAATTATCCAGTCTTGGGCACGTCTTTATTAGCGGCATGAGAGACTAATACACTCCCCATATCCTATTTACTACACAGGATAGCAGAGATAATCAGGTTCATGCTGAACCATTTCTGTGTGATCAACGTGGGTTCAGTTTGAATCCAATAGTAGGAAAGAAGAAGATGAAGGAGAAGGAAGGAGAAGAAGAAGGAGAAGCAGGAGGAGGAAGAAGGAAGAAGAGGAGGAAGAGGAGGAAGAAGGAGAAGAAGCAGCCAATGTCCCACTCCAAAGGAAGTTAGGAAGAATTTTATCTTTCTCAGGGGAGAAACAGTCTTTTGTTCTATTTAGGCCTTCAACTGATTGGATGAAACCACCTGACATTAGGGAGGTTAATCTATGGATTGAAATATCTACTGATTCAAATACTAATCTCATGTGGAAACACTCTCAAATACACAAAGTATTAGGTCATCTTACACTGCTATAAAGAAATACCTGAGATTGGGTAATTTATAAAGAAATGAGGTGTAATTGCTCACAGTTCTGCAGGCTGGACAGGAAGCAAAGTTTTTACAAACTGTTCTGTTTTTTCCTCACTTTATTGTCCTATTCAGCTTTTTAATGCATTTTTGAACCATATTTGGTCGTTTACATTTTACAATGCCATCAAGATTTCAAATTTCTATTCCTAAAGAAGTTTTTATTTTTCTTTTACTCTTTGTCTCTACCTTTCGTTTTTCCCATTTTATCTCACAATTTGCTTATTTTATTATGTATCTTCTTGTTTAATTGTCAACATGATCAGAGGTTTGTCTGATTTTCTGGCTATTTTAAATTTTAAAAATCAGTTTTGTTGATCACTTTTACTGTTCTTTTATAAATTATTTTACTTCTTTATCTGTAGTAATACTTCATGCTTTTTTCCAATTTTTTATGATTTGAAAATATTTGTATTAAAACATTAAACATATATAGACAAGAGAATGAAAATAAATATCCAGATCAATAAATTATCACAAAGCAAACCAGTATTTATTTAACCCTAGAGATATAAAAAAATGCCAGCACCCCAAAAGCCTCTATTATATTTCTTTGCCTTCATTCTGCCATTCTCTGGCCTTGTGACTCTACGGGAAATGTTTATTATTTCTGAATTTTACACAACTGGAATCCTAAAGTGTACATTCTTTGGTGATTGGCTTCTTTGGGTGAACATTGCTAATGAGATTTGTCCATGTTTTCACTCAAAATTGAGGTTCTATTTTATTCCATTTGAAGAATATACCTAAAACCATTCATTCCAATATTTTCTTTTTTTTAATTTTTAAGATGTGCTTTTTGTATCGAGATATTAATATTTAACATGAAACCTACCCTCTTAACAAATACTTAAGTGTATAATTTGGTGTTGGATATCTAAAACTTATTAATCTTGCCTAACTGAAACTTACACCAATTGAACAGCAGCTCCTCATTTCTCCCTCCTCCCAGTCTCTGGCAGCCACCATTTATGTTTCTGCATATATGAATTTGACTATTTCAACACCTCATATAAATAGAATCATGTAGTATTTGTCCTTCTGTGACTGGATTATTTCACCTTGCATAATATTCTCAAGTTTCATCCATGTTGTTGCATAAGACAGAATCCCCTCCTTTTATACGGCTGAATAATATTCCATTTCATTTACATTCCAAATTTTTGAAAATCTGTTCACTTGGACATGGACATTTAGGTTGTTTCCACTTCTTGGCTATTGTGAACAACCTGCAGTGATCATGGGGGTGCAATACCTCTTTGAGATCTTTATTTCAACTCCTTTGGGAATATATCCAGTAGTGGGTATATTCCTATTATGCTAGATCCTACAATAGTTCTATTACTGATTTTTTGCATAGCTAGATCCTACGGTAGTTTTATCCTTATTAAGTTTCACATAGCTAGATCCTTTGATAGTTTCTTTTTTCTTTTCTTTTTTTTTTTTAATTTTCTTGTGGAACCTCCACCCTGTCTTCCACAGTTACTTCACCATTTTGCATTCCCACAAACAGTTCAAATAAAGGTTTTCAATTTCTCCACACCCTTGTCAACACTTGTCTTTTGATTTTGTTTTGTTTTTATTTGTATAAATTTATGGATTACAGCTGTGATTTTTTAAATGGATATACTGCATAGTGGTGAAATCTGGGCTTTTAGTATAACTGTCATGGAATAATAAACATTGCATCCATTAAGCAATGTAGTTATCTTAACAGGTGCGAGGTGATATCTCATTGCAGTTTTAATTTGCATTTTGCTGACAATTAGTGATTTTGACCATCTTTTCACTTACTTGTTTGCCATTTGTATGTCTTTATTTGGAGAAATGGCTGTTTAGGTCTTCTGCTCCATTTAATCTTTCTTTTGTTTGTTGTTACTTTTTGTAGGAGTTCTTCATATACAGTGAATATTAACACCTTATCATGTAGATGCTTTGGAAATATTTTCCTCCATTCTGTAGTTTGCCTTTACACTCTGTTTTCTTTACTGTGTGGAAACGTTTTTTGTTTGTTTTTAGTTTGATGTAGTTTCACTTGTATTTTTTTGGAGGGGGGGTGTTGCCTGTACTTTTGAGCTTATACTCAAAGAAATATTTGCCAAGACCAATGTCATTTTTTTTTTTTGTTTTGCTATGTTCTTCCTGGAGTTTTATGTTTAAATATTTAGTTTTAAAGTCTTCTGTTTGAATGTTTACATCTTTAATTCATTCTGAGTAAATCTTGCATATGGCATAAGATAAGGGTCTAGTTTCATTCTTTGCTTACGGACACCCAGTTTTTCCAACATCAATGTTTGTATTTTTGGCAATGTGGTCAAAAATCAGTTGGCTATATAGTTATGAGTTTATTTCTTGGTTCTCCATTTTTCTTCATTGTTCTATTCATTCCACTATCGATGTAAATGTTTCGCTATTACAAATACCACAGAAATGATCATCCATGAGCTTGCACCTTTGTTCTAATGTATGCGTTTATATTGGATACATACATAGTGGTGGAATGGATACATCATATAGTGTACATATTTCCTACTCAATAGGTAAGGCAAAAATGCTTTCCAAAGAGGTTGTATCAATGTATTCAGTCAACATAAGTATATGCAAGTATTGGCTACTGTAATTCATTGTCAATATGTGACATCTTCAGTCTTTTAACTTTAACCATTTTGGTGAATGTAAAGTGGGATCTCATTGTAATTTTGTTTTGCAGTTCCTTTAAGACTAATGAAATTGAGCGCATTTTCATACATTTATTGGTTTTCTGGATAACTGGTTTTGTGAAGTCCTTCCTTACATCAGCATTTTAGTTTTATATTGTTTCCCTTTTTATCTGATTGATTAGTTTGAGAAGACTATTGTTACAGATTTTGCAAATGCATTTTGTGACTCTGTAGCTTGCTTCTTTATTTGATGTCTTCGAGTTAATAATGCTACTTTAGTTACAATATTTTATTACAGTAAAATTTT
Source organism: Plecturocebus donacophilus (assembly GCA_004027715.1). NCBI lineage: Eukaryota > Metazoa > Chordata > Mammalia > Primates > Pitheciidae > Plecturocebus > Plecturocebus donacophilus. The sequence continues at coordinate 14,946 of PVKP010000921.1, read as the reverse complement.
GTTTTACTTTATCAGCAGTTTTTGTATTTCATTAATAGAATTTAATAAGTCTGAGTTATAAATTCTTTCTCCTATTTCACCTATTTCTCCTATGTGCCTATTTCTCCTGTTTCAGAATCTTTATTGTTTTTCCTCTTATGATAAGTGTACTACTCACCTGAATTCAATTAATTCATATGTATGAGGTAGAGATCAACTTTATTTTCAGCCTGTATAATTAGCATCATTTTAAAAAACCCTCCTAATTTTCTCTGTTTGTATTGTCATGTTTGTTACAAATCAAGTATACATTGTGTTTATGGATCTATTCCTAGACTCCATTATTTGTTTCATTGGTACATTTCCCTCTTCATGAACTAAAAACACACTGTATCAAGAATATAGATTTATAATAATCTTGATAGTTAAAATATTTACTCTCCCACTTTCTTTTTCTTCAGGAAAAGCTGAAACATTCCTGGCTTGTAACACTTCTATTTAAATTTTAAAATCAGTTTGCCACTGTGCCAAAATACTTGAGATTTTCATTAAGATTACATAGGATCTATATATAAAGTTGTCGGCTCCAATTAATATCTTCACAAATTGTCTTCTAGTCTATGAAAATGTTAAATATTTCACTTAAAATATGTTCATGTTTTCTCAATGTTTTATCATTTTCTGTGTAAAAGCCCTACATATTTTTGTTAGATTCATTCCAAGATATTTTACATTTGTGATGCTATTAAAATTATATCTTCATTTATTCTGTGTGTGTGCATGTGTGTATGTGCAAGCATTATGTTGCTAGCTGACATACATACACATACAGAATTCTAATGTTGATTTTTATAGCCAGTAACCTTGTGACCTTGTTTTACTGACTTCTTCCTCTTCTTTTTTGTTTTTTTGTTTTGTTTTGTTTTGAGACAGATTCTTGCTGTGTCATCCAGGCTGGAGTGCAATGACAATGGCCTGATCTCGGCTCACTGCAGTCTCCCCTTCCTGGGATCAAGCAATTCTCCTGCCTCAGCCTCCTAAGCAGCTGGGACTACAGGTGCCCCCCACCATGCCCAGCTAATTTTTTAAAAATTTTTATTTTTAGTAGAGATGGGATTTCACTATGTTGGTCAGGCTGGTCTTGAACTTCTGACCTTCTGATCCACCTGCCTCAGTCTCCCAAAGGGCTGTGATTGCAGGTGTGAGCTACCATGCCTGGACTACTGACTCTTCTTAATTGGCAAACTTTATTGGTAAATTATTTTGTAATTTCTATATACACAATCATATTGTCATCAAATATTGGTAGTTTTATTTAACTTTCTCTAAATCTTACATTTTATTCTGCTTGCCTTTAGTTAGACTTCCAGCACAATATTGAACTAGTACAAAGAAACATTTCAATAGTTTCACATTAGGAATGCTAACCACTACAGTTTCATTATTAATATATGTATTGTATTAAGGAAGGCCCAATTTACTCCTAATTTGCTCCCACCTTACCTCTACTGGGGAAAGCCTTTGAAATTTACTTAGTAATATTTATGCTTCTGTTAAAATAATCATATGTTTTTCCTTTTTTTTTTTTGTTTTAAATGTGAGAAACTGCACTGATTGGTTTAAGGCTAAACCAACCCTGCATTGCTGTTTCTCATACAAGGCTCTGTTGCTTTGTTTTTACCAATTTGGACATTCAATGTATAAACTAAGGCAAACTAGGTACTTGTCTCATTCAAGTAATTGAAAATATCTTTTATTGATCCACTTGATTTAACAAATTTTAAATGAGGCCTATAGGTGTTCCCTTATGTTGGTAATAATAGCAAAATATTTTTGAATTTATACAAATACCTTTTTGCATTCATTTTTTTCTTTAAAATTTTAAACTAGAAAAATAATTTCTGCATATGTACGGCCACATATTTTCCATCATGCTATTTAGAAGTTATTTTATCCTCCTCTCCTTTGACAAAATGATGGTTATACTAAAAGCCTACAGCTTATGCCAATACTTTTCTTGATTCAAAACAGATGTTGGGGAGACATAGAAACTTCTGACACTTCTTTGGGCTTGGAACTGCAACTGCTAAAGACATACATGAACAGCTTTCTTTTTATTTAAATTACATTACACTTTGTATCATCACAATTAATACGCTAGTTGTAGAACATTTTTTAAGTACACATAGACAAAAGCAAGATTCATAACATAAACTAATTTGAAGATATATCTTCCCAAAAGTCAGGTGTTTGGGGAACATTAAAAGATGTTGGGCCAGGTGCAGTGGCTCACATCTGTAATCCCAGCACTTTGGGAGGCTGAGGAGGGCAGATCACGAGCAGGAGACTGAGACCACCCTGCCCAGCATGGTGGAACTCAGTCTCTACTGAAATACAAAAAATACCAGCTGGGCGTGGTAGCGTGGGCTCCAGTCACAGCTACTCTGGAGGCTGAGGCAGGAGAATCACTTGAACATGGGAGGTGGAGGTTGTGGTGAGCCAAGATCCAAGATCGCGCCACTGCACTCCAGCCTGGGCAACAAGAGCGAGACTCCATCTCAAAAAAAAATTGTTGAGGAATTGCATTCTGAATAAAATTGAGAAAGGCCTTAGTCACCACAGGGAAAAGAAATGGTTACTAAGATTTAGGAATTAGCATGGTATTAGACATATTAGTAATAAAGATCTGGACTACAATGAAAGACGTCAGATTTCTACACAATTATAATGTATAACTATATATTTAGTCAAAATATTAATTGAAAGTTGAGAGTAGACAGTATTTTTCAAAAGTAAAAGTATAGAAAAATTTATCCATCCCTTGCTTATTTAATCAGAAATCTGTTAGACAGTTCTACAATTTAGAATAAAACCAACATATGAATTTATCTATAATTTAATGGAAACAAAAGATTTTTTAAAGGGCATAGACCAGCACTTTTTAGGATAATTTATCAAGAATTGTATTCTCCCACTTCACATAGATTATTAAGCTATTCTGATCACTTAAAGCATATTCCTGTTTTATTTCATTATCTTTAACTGTACATATATGTTTATAGTTGGGTAGGTATATCTACTAGTTATGCAATTTATAAATTTGCAACTGTTACAGAAACATGTAATAACATATCATGATCCTTGAAAACTGGCATCCCCATAAACTCTCTTTTAAATGCGAGTGTTTCCCTGTGCTCTCTACCTTAAGTTTCTCTTGGGATGTATCATGATCCATATATTTTATGTTAAGATGAGTCTAAATGAGAAAAATTATTTGATCTGTGTTTGACTTTTATTTATTTCATATGTTTTACTAATGTTTTGTTAATAAATTTAGTAACCTTCTTTGTGTGTCGATGTATATGTCTTAGCTTTATCAAATGAAGTTTTCTACAACAAAGAACAACGGAATCTGATTTCATGCTACCTATTTTTCTCTGATGTATTCTTAAGATTTATTTAAAAAGATGACCTGAGAGAGTTGCTAACAAATTACTATATTGCAGAACAATCAAGCAACTGGAAATTCTCTCTCCACTTAAACATGGATAACAAAGGATTTCTTAGGGAAGTATAGTTTTGTATACAATTTGCACTCCATAAATGGGAGTTTCACCAAGACTAAACCAAAATGATGCAGAAGACATTTTCCAGATGTTTCAGGTTAGCTTATTCAAGTAAATCAGAATATAAATCAGACTTTTTTATTGTTTAAGCAACATACAAACTCATTATATATTAACAATGATTTTCAAAACTATATTGCATCTTTTGTTTTCTCCAGATTCCACTTGTAGCAACTTTAATTTTGCATTCAGTATTCCAGAAGAGCAGATTTTCTTTTCATGCACCTCTATCCATATGTATGTAGTTATAAATCCTGAGTTGTATGCCCCCAAAATAAAAGACTATGAGTCAAAGGTATATATTAAGAATACAAAATAAAAAGTCGTTATCGTGAAGGGTAACAAGAACAATGCATTTTATCTTTAATGTAAGTTGGGCAAGGTGATGCACAACTTGCAGTCTCAGCTACTAGGAAGGCAGAAGAGATGAGCTATGGTCACACCGCTGCACTCCAGCCTAAGTGACAGAGTAAGAATCTCTCTCTTTTTTTTTTTTTTTAAAGTAATACATAAGTTTTCTAAGTAAAGGTAAAATCTTTATTTCAAAATCATGGATAGGATGGTACTTAGTAAATTCTAGACAAATAAAATAAGGTATTAAATTCTAGCATATGATTATTTACCAGCTCTTTGTCTATACATATCTATCATCTATCTATCAATTATCTATCTTTATATCTATATTTTCACTTATTTAATCCATTTCCTTACCTTATGGACCTAAATTATTAGAAAACAATGCTTTCTAAAAAGTCATCTGTACTATTAGTATTCAAATTTAAGTTGGCCTTGGTTGTGCAAAACATATTCTGTGGCTGTATAAGAAGAGGTGTTTTTTTGTACAGCACACTGACTCTACATGAATTAACTCAACTGTATTAGTCCATTTTCACACTGCTATAAGAATACCTGAGACTGGTTAATTTATATATAATTTAAAAAAATGTTTAATTGATTCACAGTTCTGCATGGCTGGGGAGGCCTCTGGAAATTTACAATCATGGTGGAAGGTGAAGGGGAAGCAAGGCACACTTTACATGCCAACAGGAAGGAAAGCTCAGGGGAAACTGCCGCTCTTAAACCATCAGATCTCATAAGAACTTACTCACTATCACGAGAACAGTGTGGGAGAAATGGATCTCATGAGCCAATCACCTCCCACCAGGATCCTTCCTTGACAGGTGCATGGGGTTTACAACTTGAGTTGATATTTGAGTGGGGACATAGAGCCAAATCATATCACCAACATTCTCTCATTTCCTTGCAAATTCATTCTCTGTGTATTCAACACAGAATTTTCTTAAAAAGAAAAAATAAAACTAAAAAAAAAGTCCTTTATGTAAGAGCTTTTTTTTCCCCTGGATGACTTTGTCATTTGAAAAAATAATTCAGGAGGAACAAAAATCACAACAAAAGATAAATATCTCCTCACTAAGATGAGTGTTATGACACATATTTCCATAAATAATATACTTGGCATTAATTTGATCATCACCCAGAATTCTTGAGAGTCTTCTCTAACATGACTTTTACAGCTGAAATATGTTACAAATATTTTTTCTCATTTTTAAAGTTGAGACAAATTTTCAGATTGTATACAAGGTTTCATGTGGAATTGCCATGCTAGCTATTTAAATTTCATGAGGAATGCCTCATTCAACTTTGAAAATAAGATTGTTTTGTGGGGCAAAAGGAGAAAACTGTGTGTGAATATAATAAACTATGTGCTCAGTGTGAGAAAGTACCACTAGCTCTATTTTCTTATTTCTAAACTCAACTTGATAGTAACAGAATTACTACTAATAGCAAAACCTGGATATAAAGGCAGTTACCAGGCTGGGCTACAAGAGTGGTGGGGACAAAATATAGGTATCAATAAGATTTTTTTGATGTTGGGGAACTTGCTTGTGACTCAGGATTGAATTTGGCAAGAACACATGAAGTACATAAGCACTAATAATAAACTATTAAACTACTGGAAGGTCTCCTTGAAACTTCAAGGAAATAATGGCTCTCAGTGAATCTGCTGGAGATGCTGGTTTTGAAGGCACATAGCACCCTCAAGATCCATTCTCAGGTTCTGCTAATAATCTCTATTTTTCCCCGAACTGTAACAGGAGTTCCCTAGTGAGGACATGCTGAGACTTGAACCTCGTAATTGGTTTAGAATCAATGAAGAGAGGAGAGGTCAGATGTTGAGGAGAGCAAGTACATATTATCCTATATGGCTTTTGCCTTAGGGTGGGGAATTGCAGGGTTTGACAGGAGGGGAGGCTGCTGTTCTCTAGCAGGTGTAGATGAGACACTTAGGCTTATCCAAAGGGCTTAGGGGAATCTGACTGTTCACCAATCTCAAGCACAGCTACCCTGGAGTCTCCACCACAGGTCTTCACGTCCTATTTCTTTCCTATCAGAGTCCGACTTTAATATAGAAACACTAGAGATAAGACATAAACCAGGGCACACTGTTCTATTTTCTATCCCAGTTTTCCACAGGCAAAAGCCTTAGCAGTTGTGATGGGATAACATGCCAGAGGTACTGCGGTTCCAACAATCCCTTCAGTGGAATGCCTGCTGCACATAGGCAGCGAGTGGTCCACATCCAGAATCCAGCCAGGGAACCTCCATCCTGGGAACACTTTGGGTACCCATAGCCTTTCCCAAGAAAACAAAACAAAAACAAAAATGACAAAAATCCAGGGATAAGAATGTAAGTACAGTTATTTTGGAGGTTCTTTCGGAATATACTAGTAGAGTGTTGGGAACTGAGACCAGGACAGGAAGACAGCCATGTAACTGTCTGTTATCAAGAATATCACTACTGTGCAAAACTAGTCCATCACCCTGCAAGCCTGCACTTCATGACTGCACTACGTGATGGGCGAGGGAGACAAAACCTGGCGGTCATTATTTGAAGGTTGTCGGTGCTTCTTCCTGCTGTGAGCCTGAGCAAAGTGGGCTCTAGCAGTCAGAAGAGGCCCTTTGAAAACACATGCAGTTGCAGGCCACTGGAGAGTAGGTCAATGGGCTTTGATATAGGTCCAGGATAACAATGCTGGGACGCAACACCAGAGTTTAGTGCATCTCATTTTGATGTCAAGGCTATATGAGCTTCTTGAAATTAGTTTTATAGTTTTTCCTCTTTTTAAAAAATGTCTTGGAACACCTTGTATGCAAAGTGGATTATCATGTCCTTAGAGGTACAAGGTGTCATAAACTTTAGTCACAATACCTTTTTGTCCAGGGACTCATTCATTTTTGTATTCATCCATTCAATCAGCCTGCAATCATTCCTTTAAGTATTTATTTTGGTGGAGTGAGAGGTAGTGAGCAGAATCAGCAATTCCATTTATTTATGACTATGGATATATCAAAAAATTCTTTTTGCTTTAAGAATGTTTGAACTTTATACTCTAAATAAAAATAATTTTATCCATTCCATACTAGTTTTCACATTGGTTTACATGCAGTTGCTCATATTCCCTACTTTGTTTTTCTCTCTATTTTCTCTGCATTTCATTCTTTATGTTGTTGATAGGCCTTCTATTTTTTATTGCTCCTGATCATCTTGCTAGAGGTTTATCTGACTAATTTTTTTAAATAACTCGAATTTACTTTTAATAAAAATTCTGATTCTGGTCTGCTTAATTGATTTCTAGTATTTTCTATATGTATTTTTTCTTTTTCTTGAGTTTACTATGTTGCCCTATATCAAGTATTTTGTGCTGTAGTATTAAAAACTGAAAGTTTTCTTCTAAACATTACAACAGGCCTTAGATTTAGACCTCTGTTGATGACACATTTAGATATGTGTTGTTGTATACTTATCATTAAGCTATACATAGTATATTTTCATAATTTCAAATTTTATCTAAGAACCATGCATTAAATAACTGTATTATTGTTGTATGCATTGTTTAATTATCAGGCATGTGACATTAGGCTGTACTTTGAATATCCGTTTCTAATATCTCATAGGATATAATCTGTATGTTAACTCTTTGAATGTATATATTTTTGCCAATAATATATTTATTTTAAATAAATGTTTTATAGGAATTTATTTTTGTTAAAATTAAATTTCTACTTATCTAAAATAAATAGACTTTTATTCATATGTTCTTAATATTTGCTAATTTTAAAATCTGTTTTAATCAGGCAGTTTCTGAGAGGATTGTGTTAAAATTTTCTGACTACAATTATTATTTAACATAATGTTTGTTATTTTTCAATCTAAAAAACAATTTGAGGATAAATTTTAGCTGCATATGTATTTGGAACAATTATATTAACTTGATTTTTTTTTCTAACAGTACACAATGACATTATTTTCTTATAATTGTTTTGCTTTGATGCTTTTTGCCTAGTATAGAATTGTCATCCCAGTATAATTATTAGACTTGGATATCTTTTCCGAGTCACATATTTTCAATATGTCTATAAACTGTGTTAAATGTAGCCTCTGCAAACATGTTGATGAATTTTATTTTAGTTGACACCTAATCAGAAATATTTTCTCTTCTCACTGATACATTTAGCCCACATAGATTTATGATTATTTCTATCATTTTTTCTTGTTTTCTAGCATACTTTTGAGATGGAGTCTCGCTCTGACGGCCAGGCTGGAGTGCAGTGGTGCAATCTCATCTCACTGCAACCTCTGCTTCTGGGGTTCAAGCAATTCTGCCTCAGCCTCCGGAGTAGCTGGGACCACAGGTGTGCACCATCATGCCCAGCAAATTTTTGTATTTTTAGTAAGATGGGGTTTCACCACGTTGGCCAGGATGGTCTCGATCTCTTGACCTTGTGATCCTCTCGCATCTGTCTCCCAAAGTGCTGGGATTACAGGCATGAACCACCACGCCCCATCTTATGTTGCTTCCTTGCTTTATTTATTATTATTATTTTATTTTTTTACTAGCATCTTCTACTGGATAGGTTAAGTTATCCTTAGCCAACATGAGCATGATATATTCTGTTTTCTTCTTATAGTAGCTACCTAACTTACTTACATACAGTTATGCTAACACTCTTTTCCAATATCTAGTGTTATTGAATATCTATGTTTTTTATCCAAGCAAGACAAGAAATTTACAACACATCTCTCTCTGTTCTTCTCCTTTTACCCCTCACAATATGTATCAATTATTTAGACAATGAATTTTCCTAAGACTTTACTCATCTTTACTTCCATATTGCAATATCCTCCTGAAGTCACTATTCTTCTTGCCATAATACATCATCTAAGTATTATTTTTAAATTGAGTATGTTGAAATATCTTCCTTTTAAAATTTAAGCAACAGTTTACAGGCATATAAATAAATATTAGGTTCAAAAAAGTTTTTCTTTAGCACTCCGACAGTACAATTCCATTGACACTTTTGTACCCAGTGTCATTTTCCGGGAAGATTGCTGTCAATTTAATTCTTGCTCTTTTCTGAAGTAATCTGTTTGTTGCTGTTATTACCATATTCTTTCTTTCCATAATCTTTAAGAACTTTTCTGTTTTCAATTTTACTAAATGATATTATCTTGATTCCAGTTGTGTGTGTTTTTTCTTCAAAATATTCTATTTAGTCCTCTATACCTGTTTTTGGTTTGAGATCTTATGGCATTTTATAATTATATTATGATGTATTATTAACTTGAAATATTCTTTCCCTTTTTTTGTTATTACTTTGCCCTTCTCACTCTGAGATGACATTATGACAGAACTATCCTGCAGAACGTCCCCACTTACAGCCCCCAGCCTTCTCCAGTTTTCTCCACCACAGGCACGAACCTGCTGTTTCCTACAGAGATTTTCACATTTTTGGTGTTAGTTATAGAGCTTAGCTTTGACGCATATGAAGGTCTCTTGATTTAGGTTTCTATAAGCATTGTTATATTAAACTATGAAAGACATATAGCTTTATGATGCAGATATAGATATAGACACAAATATACATATAGTTGTAGATCTTGGCTCACTGCAACCTCTGCCTCCTGGGTTTAAGATATTGAAGTAGGTACAGGTACCTGCCTAGCTCTAGGCACAGGTATAGATATGAATATTAGCCTTCTGCCTACGCTTGCATGGCACTGCTTCATATGCTGCCATTCACAGTAATGAGCATGTTAACAAAAAACAGAACTATTTATTTATGCTTGCTACCCCTACGCTCAGTGCTTCTGATGTCTTCCCATTTAAAGTCTTAAATAGCCCTATATGTTATTACTCCTGTCTTACAGAGGAGAGCACACAGGCTAAGAAAGTTTATGTAATTATTACATACCTACTAATTAATAGACCTGGTATTCAAAATGTTCTTGACTTAAACATTCATAACTTCTACACGTCATGTTTTAACATTGTAAAAATTGTATTAAGGAATTGTTGCTTTTCTAGGAGGTCAAATTATTATTCAATTAGGATATTATATTCCCTTTCTACCCATCTGGCCTCTTCTTATATTGCATGTGTATCTATAAATGTATGCGATTCCAGTAAGACTTTACAACACATGGATAATCTCTGCTCTCGCTTTTACCTTCTGCAACCCATGGGATTTCTGATCCCTATGCAATTCCTTACAATGAATTTGCTTTATTTCCCCCTGACAATTGCCCCTTTTTATATATTTTTTTTCTTTTCCTTTTGGGATCAACCCTCATTGAGCTTATTACATTTGTGAATGGCCCCGAGACACTCGCACTCTGGCTAGAAGTCAGTGACTGGCAACAAGCAGAAAGAATGAGGGCTTTCCTTTGAACTCAGGTAAAACAATCTAATAGTTCCCCACCCCTCTAGTAAGGTAGAGGATCTTGGATTCTATCAGTTATGCAGTTACCAAAAAAGCGGCACTACAGAAATCACTGCACTTCTTTTGGCCCCATTTTCTTCATTTAAAAGCTGATAAGAAAGGATAAGATCAAGGATTGCCAACCAAAAAACATGCAAAGGCAGTGCAAGTAAGACCTAACAAATCATAACTATATCCTGTGTCCTAATTAGTAAAAACTGGTGACTGACTTACTAGTGTTGACAGTGATGCAAAAACTTCATGTCAGTGCACATGAAATGGAAAGTAGTGTGGATATTTCATTTTTTGATAGAGTCTTGCTCTGTTGCCCAGGCTGGAGTGCAGTGCCTTGATCTCAGGTCACTGCAACCTCCGCCTCCCTGGTTTAAGAAATTTGCCTGCCTCAGCCTTCCAAGTAGCTGAGACTACAGGTGCACGCCACCACACCCAGCTAATTTTTGTATTTTTAGTAGAGACGGGGTTTCACCATGTTGGCCAGGATGGTCCCGAACTCCTGACCTCAGATGATCCCTCCACTTTGGCCTCCCAAAGTGCTGGGATTACAGATGTAAGCCACTGCACTCAGACAGATATTTCCTACTTAGTGTCAAGGAGTAGTTAAGGGTGGTGAAGATTGTGGTGAATTATCGATTGCTTGCTCTGATTTAAAAGACTGCTGATATTTAGGGAAGTCAGTCAATTGCGGGCCAATCAGAATTTTCAGGGAAGGAGAGATTATGTAGAATTAGGCCAAATAATACAAATAACTCAAAAGCATCTGTTTATAATTGGGATCAAAAGAACTCTGTTGCACTTTCCAGTTACGAATTAAAATCATTTAAATTAGTTCTCTCGGATTTTAACTGAGATATTAGTTCAGTTCTCATACCCTGACCTGATGATAATATCTAGTTCTCCTAATACCAAAGCACAACTCCCATCCTACAGTCTCCAAGAAACATATAAAGAAATGTGTTTTCAAAATAGAATGTTTAAATTTGTACATAGACATATTTAACAACTATTTTCCCTTTGTTTCCCTGTCGGTTTCTTTGACAAAGGCCCACCCTGCTCAGGGGACTGTGCTGGGACAGCTATGGGCTATCCTTGAGATGCTTCTGCTTCCTGTCACTTCCAACAACCTTTGCTTCCTTTTCACTCTATTCGAAAGCATCATTTTAGAAGGGAAAGCAATTATGGCAGGAGTCATGAACTGCAGATAGCCTGGTACATACAGTATATATTTTCTAGATAAATATATCAGAAATTGGCCAGATGCAGTGGCTCACGCCTATAATCCCAGCACTGTGGAAGGCTGAGGTGGGTGGATCACGAGGTCAGGAATTCTAGAGCAGCCTGACCAACATGGTGAAACCCCATCTCTACTAAAAATACAAAACTTAACTGGGCGTGATGGCGCATGCCTGTCATCTCAGCTACTTGGGAGGCTGAGGCAGGAGAATTGCTGGAATCAGGGAGGCGGAGGTTGCAGCGAGCCACTGCACTCCAGCCTGAGTGACCGAGCAAGATTCCAAAAAAAAAAAGAATATATATATATAAATTTTGTTACTATTCATTTTCAGAAAGTAGCAATATATATAGCAGCTTCTGCACAGTGCCCTTACACTTTTTAATCTTAGGGCATATCTTCATAATGTTCGTGAAGTTTATGTTGATTTATAGAATATGAGCTTATAATTAATCAAGTGATTATAAAACTGGTATTATTTTTAGAAGCCACTGCCAAGTAAATATCAATCAAAATGAAAATAACTTTTTTACTGAAGTTTTCATATGGATCGATGGATTACATATCTGAAAGTGCTTACAGGTAACTGGCTAAGGAGGTGCTATGAAAGTTCTCACCCACAAGAGGCTAACATTCTCGTGCTGTCTAGGAATACAATATATTTGTACTTCTAACGAAACTGTATTTTATTTTTCCCCAGTGGTGATCTTAAAATATCCTGCTTGGTTTAAATGTAAGATTTCAGACATTTTGACATGTTTTTTCTTTTTTTCTTCTATTTCATGATGACTTTCTACTGTGTTAGGATACGCCTGTAGACTGTGGAAGAGAAAGAGCTTATTCAACATTACTTAAAACCAGGTTCACGTTAGAGTATTGCAGATAATATTTTTAAAAACATTCCTGTATTTACTAGCAAGTTATTTAAGTTTTTGATAAACAAATATTATGACATATATTGTTGTTAAATGCAAAATCTTTTGCACTTATAACCATGTAAATAGTTATGTAAAAATTAAAAAAAAATTATTATACTATGGAATGTATCAGAAGCACTATTTTATTTGAGTTATTTTTTCTAGCATCACCTCTTTTAGTTTTTGAGATGATGCCAGTACTGCAGATTAATTAACGAAGGAGCCCTGGTAGACCTGTAGCTTTATTTTTTTTTCTATAGAGAACTACATGTATGTAGACAAATACGATGTGCATTTGAATTGGAAGGGCAAGCATCCTACATCAGTTCTTTTTAGGATTTTGGTAGTCTTTCTTTTCTTTCATTGTCAGGAGCAATGAAAGCTCCTAAACAAAACAAACTAACTAATGACAACTTCATTGGGTTGAAGTGGCTTTAATTCTGCACCATCTTCTATAGCATTCACTATTTCAATGCTAACCTTGGGGAACTTGACAAAGCACCGTCTTCCAGGATGGCGCAATCAACTCACAAAAGCTATCAGTTTATATGCTCTCCCTTTCAAAATAACCACATCTTGTAATTTGACCATATGTGTGCACAACCTTTTCTTGGAGAAACTGAACTTTTTCCATATGTTGGTTTTCCTCAGAAAGAAAAATCTTACGGGTCCCTATTAAGGAGGTAGTATTACTCAGCAAGTGTGGATTCTGGAACTCAAAAATGAGAAGGCAGTTTGCCAAGCAAACAGGCTGTAGTTGATGGTGAAAAGCCTGTATGGATGTGTATGAAGAAAGATGAATGGAATCGTCAATAAAATTGTTGCACCTGCAGCCTGGGAGGAGTAGGAGGGTGCAGAGAAGGCCTCAGCATCTGTGGTGGCCCAGTCTCTTGGTTGGTTATCAGAGCATCTGAGCTGGCCAGGCCTCTGTCCTGTCCTGGGTCCAAGATGTGCACACTCACTCCCTCAGCACTGAGGTTTCAGCAAAATGTAAAGCCTCAGCCCCATGCATTGCCCAAGAGAGCACTGGTCATTAAAGATCAGCGGGAGGCCAGAGGATCTCTTGATGCCAAGAGTTGGAGAACAGCCTGGGTAACATGGCAAGACCCCCTCTCTAAAAAGTATAAAAAATTAGCCAGGCATGGTGGCCTGTGCCTGTAGTCCCAGCTACTCCAGAGGCTGAGGTGGGAGGCTCAGTTGAGCCCAGGAAGTGGAGGCTGCAGTGAGCTATGATCCAGCCACTGCACTACAGCCTTTAATTCATTGAGGGAGGGAGAGAGAGAGAGAGAGAGAGAGAGAGAGAGTCCACTGTTTATGCAAGATGTACCGGTAAGGACAAAAGGTTAGGACCATTTCACCTTCCCTCAGATTTCCTTCCTAATTCCTTCTCCTGATAAAAAAACTACCCTTCTAGCAAGGTAGAAAGGTAGTCAAGGGTACACTTCCTTGGCAGCTTACAAAATCTGCGTCCTGGAAAACTCACCTGGGCAAAGAGGACAGAATAGGGTAGGTGAGTAGGAGTATTTATAGTAAAACGAAGTTTTCTTTTCTCTACCTTCAAACTGTGATTGAGAAATGCAGCAATTTTCTATACATTATTTTAAATGTTGCCACTTTGCAGAACTTCATCATTTTCACGAATAACTCATATTTTGGATGTAAAGAAATTGCCAGCCAACCATAAGAAAGATTCCAATATTCAACTGTCAACTCTTCTGACTGGTCCCTTTTTCAAGATCTCTACCCTCTCCTCCATAGATGACTTGGATCCCAAAAAGCGTTTTCCAGACATTCTCCATCACCTGCGTACCCTTCTGTTAAGTGGCCTTACTGATCTTTGAACTCTTTTGCTTCCTTAAGGCTGGAGAGTTTCTTCCTCAACCCCACGCCCACCGCTGCCCACCACCTCCCACCACGCGCTGGCACGAGCACCTCACGTGGGTCACAGGACTCCCGCGGGACCTTCTGCGTGTTTCCACCAGATCCTTTTACAAGTAGATGCGTGGGCGGATACTCACCGCTCTCCCTCCCTCCGCTCACCGCTCTCCCTTTGCTCAAGCTTGCAGCTCCTCTCATAGGCCTCCAGCTCTGCTGGACCTGGCCTGTGCAGAGCCGCGCAGCCTCTAAGCCCTCTCCGCTCTCTCCCCCTCTCTTCTGCCCTCCCTTCTCTCTCCTCTCTTCGCTCCCACTCTCTTCAGTCCCCTCCTCTCTCCTGTCTCTCTCTTCTCTCTCCCCTCCTCTTTTCCCTTTCCTCTCTCTCCATTCTTCATCTCTCCCTTCTCTCTCTCGCCTCGCTTCCCCTCTCTCTCTCTTACCCCGTCCCTGTCTTCCCCCTTCTCTCACCTCTTTCTCTTTAGCTCTCCATCTCGCTTCACTCCCTGCCTGCCCCATT